>CBVK0101172992.1:0-10111 GCA_900067695.1 Picea abies | reverse complement strand
GAGACACACTCTCCAAAGCTCAAAAACACACAATAGCATCTTGATATAGGGAGTGTAAAATTCCATTGGTCGCATATTATCTTGGGAAGCCCTTCTAACACAAGGGTCAAGCATTAGGCCGCATGGGTGTTGGCAGGGATACTAACCTGCTCTATTGACATCAGTGTAGAGATTGCACGTATTATGGGGGTCACTCCGAGGTATACCCACAATTATGAGTGGAAGCCTTTGAGTTGATTTCGGGCTCGATACCCTGCCTTTGCATGTGGATCGGATTGACGATTGTTTCCCTAGGAAGTACTGTTGTCCGTGGTAACCTTAGTGGCCTTTCTCTCTAGGTTCTTACCCAAGGTGACTGTGGAGGGGAAAGTCTCCGTGGAACCTGGAATCGACGTTGATCAAACTCACTCGGGCTCCTTGGAGAGTAAATCCACAATTACTGGCGTGGAAGCTTTCACCAGGGTGTAAGTCTGTTAAGCAGGTCGTCAACGTAACTTTTCCACCCTAGCCCCGCCCCTTCTCATCTCGTTGTTGCGACATTGGATTTCATCACTAACTAGTGGCTTCGATATTAGAAGGTATTGTTTGCTTAGTGATTGTCTCTAGATTTTGTTTACTAGTGTATTCTGTTGTTTTCTCGTAGTCGACCATAGGATTTTCGTTGGCGAATTTGTTACTCATTTACAATTTCTCCCCCGCGATGTTCACGTAGGATGCAAGGTTTGTATCCAGAGCATCCAGAAGCTTCACAACCTTTGCACACAACAACACCTGAGGGTACCCCTGAGGACTCTCCTCGTCTGGGTGAAATCCCTCTTGTTCCTCTACCACACGTGGACATAAGTGACGTCCCGGAAGTCTTTACACCACCTCCACAAGTACAAACCACTGATCCTCTTGCGGAGTTTCGGATTACCAATACTATAGAGGATTACCGTATTCATCATGGTGAATGACCTTCAGGATGATTTCATCTTTCTGGTGACGATCTTCCATCTACTGAATCAATCATTGGGCCTTCTCACGGTGTAGTTGGCCAAGATCCTTCTTGGTCAGGTGATTTCCGATGAGTCTTGTTTGGTACTGAATCCCCTGTCTACGAAGTCATCGACCCTTCTGTGTTTCCTGAACAAGGAACTGCACCAGAGACTACCACCTATCGTTTTGTTCTCCCTCCCGAGATGGCCCATCTCGCAAACACTACGAGTATCCAAACCGAGATTCCTGCAACTACTCTTGCACCTATTAACACACAGAGAATAACTGAGGATACTCCAAATCTACCTCCTGGTTACCATGCATTAAATCCTATGTTGAATGCTCCGCATCCAACACCACCTCAAACTCCAGCTGGTTCTCCAGGTGGTCCTCAGTTTCCTGGGCATCCTATTCCCGATTTCATCCCGACACTCCCTCAGTTTCCTACTGGTAATCCTAATGCTGGTAGCATTATTCCGACCATTGCACCTAATTTACAAGTCCCTGTTGGTGGTCAGGGTAGTACGTTTCCTTTTCCCGGACATACTGCAACTACTGCACAACCGACAGTTGGTATACAAGTTCCGGGTGGGACTATCCCTTTGATAGGGGCACCGACCTCACCGTTAGGACAAAACATACCTTCTGCATTGGCCCAGTATTGGAATCAACTTATGAAAAACCTTCCTCAAACTGTTGGGGGGAAACAAGATGTCCCTACTCCAGGCCAACCATATCCAGGGGTGACTAATCCTATCTGGGGTTCTGGTCAAACTACTCAACCCCAAGCTCAAGGTCAAAATCCTTGGGGTTACTATCCTATTCAACCACCATAGGGCCAAACAGGATCTTCTCTCTGGGGGAAAACTACCTATGCTCCTACTGGTCTACCAACAAGGCTTCCGCCCCAAAGTCACCAGTATCCACAAGTGAATCGGAAATTGCCTTTTCTTGCTACTCTGGATTTACCAGATTTGTCTAGGATTCTTAATGATCCTATTCGTCACTCTCCCCAATGGCCTGCTATTCCTGCAAAGCTTCCATCAGACATTCCAAAATTTGATGGGAAGGTGGGAGAGGACCCGAATAATCACGTCATGACTTTCCATTTGTGGTTTTCATCTAACTCATTGATGGATGACTCCATTAGATTACATCTTTTTCAAAGAACTCTTACGGGTGCTGCTGCGAAGTGGTACATTGAATTACTGCGAGGTTTCTTTTCCGATCAACACCCTTGCAATGGATTTTCTAACGCATTACCAGTTACCGATCCGTTATGATACGGGCACTGATATTTTAACCTCTTTCAAACAAAGCATGAGCACTCATATATCTGATCATATTCATGAGTGGCGATGAAGGAGACGTCTCATCAAACTCGAGCTTCCTGATCAGTTACTGGTAGAGTGGTTTACCAAGTCTTTTGTAAACAAAATTGGAAAAGATATTGCTATGGGCGGTGTTGTCATGGAAGAGCAGGCTATTAGTCGTGCTCAGTATTTGGATCTCGTTTATTCGCAAACGGGAACCTTGTATGATTTACTACCCGATCTACTCCGTCCTGGTACTTCTACCTCTTCTGCACCTCTGGTTGCCTCGCATGCAGCCGATGGTGTGATTGGTTCTACTCATAGCCACTCACATTCTGTTTCCACCACAACCCCAAAATCCACATCTTCTAATGTGAAAAGTGCTTCGTCCCCTGCTCCTCCCCCCAGTAAAACCTCAGAAGTGAACGTTGTTCAAACTGCACCGGCCGGTAAGACTAAGTCTAGAAAAGGAAGAGGCAAGAATAAGGAGGGTAAAAACAATAATCCTAATGAACAAACCAAGTCACCTCCTGTTGATGACCGGGATAAATGCAAGCCACGCTATCCTTGCCTTATCTGTGGTGATGATCACTACAGGAAGGATTGTCCAAGACGTGTCGAGGTCAAAAAGTTCCTTCAAGGAACACCGAAACCTTCTACACCGGTTGTCTTGTCTCAACCCTTCCCGTCTCAACAACAGGCTTCATTGGTCATCCATGACCAACCATCTACCTCTACACAGTCCTATGTTTTGATGTGCACTGGTGATTCTACGAAGAACAATGTTACACTTACCACTAGAGCTAAAGACTATACTCCTTCTAAGGAGAAGGTTGATGACTTACCACCCGATTTGGTTCAGCCCTCTCCGCCAAATCCATCTACAAATGGTCCTCTTCATATCGAATGGCCAAGTCTTGATACAGTCTTATGACCTCCCAAAGGTGTCGTTAAGAATTCGGCATTCAATCCTCATGCTAGGGAAGCCCAGAACTATAGCATTGTCGAAGATCTGGCCCAAGCACCCTCAACGATGTCTGCCCTCGAAGTCCTTCAGTCTTGTCCTGCGCAGCGAAGGGATCTATTGAAAGCGATAGGTGGCATTGATCCTACGGATTCGAATTTGATAGTCTTTAACTTGGATGATCATATTCCAAGGTTACCACCACAACTTGCATTTCAAATACAGGTTGTGGTCACCGACAAGAGCATTTGTCGGATGGTTGTTGATGAAGGGGCCTCTACGTGCGTAATGTCTTTTCCTTGTTGGAAATCCATTGGCTCTCCACCGTTAACGGAATCAACAAGGTAAGACCGTCCAGATAGAAGTGGAAGTTTTTGACACTCCTCTAGATTATAATCTTCTCCTTGGACAAAGTTGGGTCAATTCTATGCATGCTGTCATGTCAACCCTTTTCCGTGTCCTACGTTTTCCTCACCAAGGAAAAGTGGTCACGGTTGATCAACTTGCTTTCTTTAATGCCGATACTCACACGGGCAATGTGCCATTCATCGCGAACACCCCACTGGGTTATGAGAATGTTGGAGTCGGTCTTTTAAAAGATTCGTCATTAATGGGTACTTTTCCCATACCACCACCACCCAATATTCCAAGCCCGTTAGTTGCATCTATTAACATGATCTCTACCGTGCCTCGTGACCTTCCAGTGTCTGCCGACCCTTGGGTAGTCCCTAATCCTAGAGATCATGGTCATTTCGGCAACATTATGTCGTTAAGTCCGGTTGAGTCTGCTTACCAAGCTATTCAATCGACAAGCCATACTACTTCTTCTTGTGAGGAGTTGTCTCCTGATCCTTTCCGTGTTGTTTTTCCAACTGACGAGATGATCATGTCCGTCTTGGCTGACAACCCTTGGGACGATGGACATCATCATTCCATACTTTTTCTGGAGCAACAGACTCTTGAGAATTACCAACAGATTTCGACTCCGTCGACCGTTGTTGTTATTACAACTGTTCCTGGACCTACACGAGATGTGTTTGCAGAAGGGAACCTTAGTAACATTTTGCCCACGATACCCATAGATATTTCAGTGAAACCTGGAATCATCGAGAACGTTCATATTGGAGCTTCGTGTTCTCCCGACGAAATTGTCACCTACACTTCCTTGTTTAAAGAATTTTGTGACATTTTTGCTTGGAGTTACGAAGAGATGCCGGGTATTGACCCTTCTATTGTGGTCCACAAAATTAAGACATACCCTGGAGCCAAGCTAGTTTGACAACGCCTCCATCCTGTCCATCCACATAAAGCAACATCCATTAAACTTGAAGTTGAAAAACTCCTTAAAGCCGGTTTTATCTATCCTGTGGCATTGACATAGTGGGTCTCTAATCCAGTACCGATTGATAAAAAGGGTGGTAGTATACGCGTTTCCATTGATTATCAGGATATCAACAAAGCTTGTATGAAGGACAATTTTCCAACCCCTTTCATTGACCAAATCGTCGATGACTGTGCCGGTAGTGAAATCTTTTCCCTCATGGATGGATTTTCCGGCTATAATCAAATCAATATAGCTCCCGAGGACCAACATAAAATGGATTTTATTTGTCCTTGGGGTACTTTCGCCTACAGGAAACTCCCTTTCAGTTTGAAGAACGCAGGTGCTACGTTCCAACGTGCTATGTCTTACGCATTTCACGATATCAAGCATATTGTTCAACCCTATCTGGATGATTTTCCATCTCACTCTTTACGTAGGGCCGATCACCCTAATCATCTTCGAACGATTTTCGTTCGTTGTCGATTCTATCGCATTCGCTTAAACCCTCATAAATGTGTTTTTTGCGTAGAATCTGGTCGTCTCCTCGGTTTCATTGTTTCACGCCATGGGATCTAGGTTGATCATATCAAGGTCGAGGCAATTCTTAATCTACCTCCTCCTTCTTCTTTACGCCAGTTACAAAGTTTGTAAGGGAAAGAAAACTTTCTTCGTCGGTTCATCCCGAATTATGCCGAGATTACTCGACGTTTCACACGTCTTTTGAAGAAAGATTCCAAGTTTGTCTGGGATAAGATTGCTAACAATGCCTTTGAAGCTTTAAAGTTATCCCCCATGAAAGCTCCTATTCTTTTCCCTCTGGATTATAGTCAAGATTACTTTCTTTATCTAGTTGTGTCTGAGTATACCATCGGTATGGTCCTCGTTCAGGAGGATGATAATCATGATGAACATGTTATTTATTACTTGAGTCGAAATTTATCATCCACAGAAGTCAAGTATCAACATGTTGAGAAATTGGCCTTGGCTGCTGTTCAAGCTGTCCAACGTTTCCGTCACTATATTCTCTCCAGGAAGACTATGGTGATTTCACATTGTAACCCCATGCAACACATATTGACACGTCAATTGCTGGGGGGGAAATACTCCAAGTGGATTGTTATTCTCCAGGAGTTCGATTTGGAATTTGATCGTGCCACGTCGAAGAAGTCCCTAGTTTTCGCAGAGTTGATTTGTGATTTTCCCCACACTGCAAAGAAAAAAGTAGCAGTGGATTTGTTACCTAACGAGTCACTTTTCCTTATCAGTACCGACAATATTTGGTATGGAGATATCATTATCTATCTCCAAACTCAAACTTTTCGGCCTGCATTGTCCAGTACTGAACGCCGTTGTTTTCGTTATCAAGCACGTCATTATATTATCCTCGGTGATACTCTTTACCGTCGAGGCATTGACTCTGTCTTTCGGCGGTGTTTGACTTTTGACGAAGCTGAGAAAGCTTTGAATGATTGCCACTCTGGAGCATGTGGTGGTCATATGTCTGGGTATGCTACTGCTCAGAAAATCTTACGTGCAGGTTATTTTTGGCCTTCCTTGTTCCATGACTGCATTATTGCTATTCAGAAGTGTCATGCCTGCCAGACCTATAATCAGAATATTCGGTCGCATCCTGCTCCACTTCATCCTGTAGTCTCTGTAGGTCCGTTCGCTAAATGGGGCATTGATTTTATGACATGTCACCCTCACTCGGCCAGGGGGCATGGTTACATTATCGTCGTTGTTGATTATTTTACTAAGTGGGCCGAGGAAATGCCAACATTCGATAATACTGGGAAGACTGCAGCACTTTTCCTTTTCAACCATGTTATTACTCGTTTTGGTGTTCCTCGGGCTATCGTTACCGATCACGGTAGTCATTTTAGAAATAATATGATGTCCGAACTTACGGAGAAATTGGGCCTTCATCATGATAGCTCAACACCCTATTATCCACAGGATAATGGCCAGGTCGAAGCCATCAATAAGGTTCTCATCACTATGATTCGACGGATGATAGGAATCCATAAAACCAATTGGCACACAATGTTATTTTCGGCATTGTGGGCATATCGGACGTCTGTTAAGTCTGCCACAGGATTCATGCCTTTTCGATTAGTTTATGGCATGGAAGCCATTCTGCCGATAGAATGTGAGATTCCGTCTTTGAAACTAGCGGTAGAACTTTTACCAAATACTTCTGCCGAAGAGGAACGTCTGTTGTATCTAATGCGACTAGACGAGACTCACCACGACGCTACTCTTGTTTTAGAAGCCCAGAAGAAATGTGTTAAGGCACAGTATGACAAGCATGTCAAACCTCGTGTCTTCTCTGAAGGAGATCTTGTTCTTCTATATGAACAAGATAAAGATGTCTTAGGAGCTGGGAAATTCGAACCAATGTGGCATGGGCCTTACATTGTTAGCAAAGTTTTGGCAAAGGGGGCATATGAGCTAGTGGATTATGATGGGGTACCTTTGAGCGAACCCAGAAATGGGTTGTACTTAAAGAAGTACTATGCATGAGTCATTTGTGCATAAACTACTTGTATTTTTATGTATCATACTGAGTGTGTGTGATTACTTTTAGCTTTGAGTTTGACGTTATTTGGTCTCTACCCTTACAATTACGTTGTGTTTGATTTCCAGATGTCAGAGTATTCGCTACCTTATATTGGCTTCGCCAACGGTGCTAGCCGTAGTACTCAGAACTTAGCTTTCGCTGCCTGGGCTATCTATGCCCCAACGAACGAGCTTATATATTTACGAGGTGTATGTCTTGGGCAGGCAACCAACAACATCACAGAGTATAGCACTGTGATTGAGTTATTGGTTGATGCTATCTCTTTTGGAATTCATCGTTTGGTTGTGCGACTTGACTTGCATCTAGTAGTGCTACAGCTAAGTAATGTCTATTCTATTCGAAGTCCTACATTATTAAGAGTATATTTGCAAATTCGCCTCTTGGAAAGACATTTTGATCATATAGAATATCAACACATTCCGAGAAGTCTTAATACATTGACAGATGCGTTAGCTAATTATGTATTGGACAGGCATTTAAATCACTTATAAATTAAACACATTAAAATGTACACAAATGTAAAGTAAGCCGGTAGAAACCATGTATATGTATAACGATCAAAGTCTGTGTTTACAAAATGAGTCCGAAGACCAAAATATCAAAAATGGAAGATCATGGATTCTACATAACGATATCATGACATCAATGATTTTCACGATAGCATGCTAAAGTCCTGGCTACTCTGTGGAGAAAACGACCCATAGAGGCCGAGACTCCCACGGTATGACGCTGATCACGTCGGGGGATCTCCTCCAGAGGCATATCTGGAACATCATGCATCAATCCCTCTAAGTTTTGCTCCACTGTAAGGTAGTCCTCAACATACTGGGGAACTAGAACTACTGCTTCTCCTTGCCGCTGAACAGGAGAGCTACCGGCTGGTCTGTGTGCCCCAACATCTGTGTTATCAATACAATTTGGTGTTAGTCTTCGGTTAAAATTGCAAAACCAAAAACATTTAATATGATGAAAATACAAAAACATCTAAGAAGTTAAAAAGTTGGTGTACTTCTTACCAATATTTCCCCACTGTGCATCTTCAGGGAGGGCAAGGTTAGGATCACCTCGAAAGTCCAAGCCAACATATGCATAATCCTCTATCATCACAACCTGGCCTTGGAGCTAGTCGAAGAAACGATCGTCATATCTAACGATAGGTCCTGCCACATGCCTAGCCATAAGCTGGCACCATCGTAGCATCCGTGGATCTCTGGGACCCGAAAAATGCCAATCTGCCTGAAGTCTGTACACTGGAACCCTCTCGCAGAAGAAGGATACTAACAATGATCCATAACCAAATTGCTTGAGATCTCCATGCCTGCTTTTTGTCAGTTGTTTCTTGAGATTACGTAGCACTACATCAGCCCAGTTGAAAACCCGGGGCTCAAGACACTCGAGGGCATACTGAAAGTAGCTCTGTAGAGACATATGTGGGGCATCACTGCCTGCCATTCGAGCTATAGTAAAGAGAATGGTATGGAGAGTGATATCAGTCACTCCCCAAATGGCCACCTTTCCCTTTTGTCTTTCTGCCTCTGGTACGCAATACTCGCGGCAATAATCACTCATTTTCATACCACCTCTACGACTATCGGTCAAACTGACATGAGATCCTCGTCGTGACAACCCAGTCAGGAAATAAATATCCTCAATATCAATCGTCAATGTATGGGCACCGACGTTAAAAACTTGTTGATCCGGATCCCACATCCGGACTAAATGTTCCAACAAATGGACTTGGGCTCTCATGCCCGGTATCCGGAAGTACTTTAAGAGACCGCAATCTCTTAAAGCGGCAATTATTGGAGGATGATTCTTGGCGGTGGCATTATCATCTTTGTGTTCACGTTCCTTCCATTCGAGCACCATTGTGTGACTATTAACCTGCATGGCAATCATAGAAAGATAATTAGTAATCTTAAAATGTGAGAAAATTGGTTTTTATTGGTCAAAACATTACATAAAAATTTAACTCTGCGTCGTTCGCAGGTGGGGTATAATACACAGTGCGGATTTCCCGCACCCTACCTTAAGCCCGCTTGCGGGAATAAGAACTTCTCGCAGGCCCCGTATGGGTAGCCTGCAGGAATCGTTTCACGCGCATAGGGTTTCAAAACTCAACCAAAAACTTCAATTTTAACCAATGAAATCATAAAATAAAACCATGAAAGGCTAGGGAATTGAGCACCTACCAGTTTGGTCCAAACGGTTCGTGAAATGGTGCCTCGAAGCTCCCGAAAATTGGCGGTGAAGATTGGAGGTAATATGGAAATTTTTGCACTAAAATGGTGAATGGATAAAAACATATGGTAAAAATGAGTTTTAAAATTGTTTTATTCACTTTTTACTATTTTAAAAGTGGGTTTTTCCATTTTTATTTCATTATTTTGCCCATTTAACCCTAATTACTAATGCGAAAGTGAGTAAAATGACTTGCAGGAACCTAACGAGACGATTATGGATCCAAAAAACTTTTGAAGTATGGTGTGTTTATTTGGTTTTCTATGGTTTTGATCTTAAAAACCTCAAGTGCCTTTTATCCGTTCTAGCACTTGTGAAAAACTTAGAATGTGATCGAGCGTTGTTTTATCTCTTTTCCGGGCTCAATGTCGGTACACGAAAAAGGAACCCCCCTGGAGTTGACTTTAAGCCCTTTTCACGACTCCCTAAACATGAAAAGATTGTCGAGTGACCTTGCTATTTTCACGCTCGTTAAAGTATTTGAACTTACGCGTCCTCCGAGCGATAGTTTAACCCTTTTTCGGTCTCATTGGACCATTGTACGAAAAAGGCACTGAGAGAGTTCTCTTTTTAAGTGTTTTTTCCAAACGCTATAATCTTGAAAAAAACTCCGAGTTTTCTATCTCTGGACTCGTTAAACAAACATTGACAGACCCGTGATGGGACCGAGCCACTCCTTCTTAGGGTTCATTAAAAATACTCTGAGGGAC
>CBVK0101172991.1:0-12709 GCA_900067695.1 Picea abies | reverse complement strand
GAGTAGTTGACACATGATTGATACATACTTGGTACATGGTTGGATGCACTTATTTATGGTACAAGTTGATTACAGGATTGTGCATCGTTGATGCACTTGTTTATGGTACAGGTTGATTACATGATTGTGCATGGTTGATGCACTTGTTTATGGTACAGGTTGATTATAAGTTGGTGCATGGTTTATGCACTTGTTTATGGTACAGGTTGATTATAGGTTGGTGCATGGTTGATGCACATGTTTATGGTATAGGTTGATTACAGGTTGATGCACGGTTGACGCATGGTTTAGATTTATTGGTACAGGTTTACAGCGGTATATCTCATAGTGATAGTGTGGCAGTGGTTCCATCATTCTACTTCTACTTCAGGGTGGTAGGATGGGGCAAGGACAGGTGGTTGTAGCCACCTTCCGGTTGTAGCTGAAGAACATAGGGGGTTGTAGCCTCCTTCTGGTTGTAGCTAGAGAATTGGGGAGTTGGAGCTTCTCTCAGGTTGTAGCCTAAGAAACTAGGGGGTTGGAGCCTCCTTCCAGTTGCAGCTGGAAAACAAAGGAAGTTAGGGCTTCCAATGAATGTAATTCTTCAAGACATATAAGAAAAAGCATTCCGTGGTTTTCTCCCGATTTGGGTTTCCACGTAAAACACTGGTGTACTGTGTATGTGTGTGATTGTTTATTTCTTACTTCTCATTATTGGATAATAATTCTACATTGATATAAAATTTGAAGAAAAAGGATTATAATTACGCTATTACTGATTCACCCCCCCTCTTAGTAATCCAACATAGTGCAAATTGGTTGACCTATGGATTATTTCCAAAAAATATGGCCACCGATACCCAAACTTTACCCATGGGATGTAGGGACATGAACTCATTTTGTGGTTTACTACTGTTGGATTTGTTTTTCACCTTTTTCTAATATTTTTTTTTAACTTTGTTAGCATAACATTTCGACACTTCGATTTTTTTTTTAGTATTTTGGAATAAAATTGACCACAAGTTAGCAGAATTGGCCATAGACCAACGGGTAAGTAGAAATTGCTTTGATACCATGAAGAGTAATCAAATCACTCGAAAGGAATCAAGCACAAAGATACATTATTGTTGTATAAAAGTATATGCATGTTTCATTTCAAATTCTGGTGAAATTTTTTGAGTACTAAGGTTGCCTGTCAACAATAGGGCTCGAAAACATTACAATAATATACTCTTTATGAGCTCAAATAATGTCACTTGAAAAAACAATCATTCCTCCCAACCAACTAAGCTAAGCCCAATTGATATTACAATAGTTTATTAACTATGTCTAATTATCTATATTTAACCTAAATTCTAATTAGGATTATATTATAAGTCATCTCCTCCTAAAAATATTTGATCTGAATTCTTCTTTTCCATGTAGTTTAATTTTTTTATGAATTCCTTCACTTGATAACATATTCATTGATGTCTCTTGAATGAAGGGCTTTGGTTCTTATTATTAAGATACCTTCTAGTTCCAATTTTAGTCTTTCTTTTTCATCTAAGACCCAAGTAACTCTGTCTATGTAGGAGTTATTGGGCCTAATTTTTTCTTCAAGCATGACACATGAAATACATCATGCATCTTCCCCTTGTTTAGAATATCTAATGCATATGATACTTGGCCTACTCGCTTCTGAATTTGATGGGGATCATAGAACTACACAATTTTATTGTAGTTTTTAAGCGAGTTTTTCTTGTATGGTTGGGGTCGAACAAACACCCAATCTCTTACTTTGAATTCATAACCGGTTCTCTTCAAATTGTAATGTTGCTTAATTTGATTCCTTTCTTGCTCAAGATGATTCTTTAGCATACTAAGGATCTCATAAGAAGTGGTTAGGTAGTTTTTCTATAGTGTGAGTTTTGGAATTGGTAACAACATACTCCTTTATTGACAGTGGTGGGTATCCATATAAAGACTCAAAAATAGTCATTTTTGTTGAATATTGGGTAGTGTTGTACCACCATTTTTCAAGGTGTAACCATTTTTGTAATCATTCACAAAGTTCCTCGAGTATATTTCAAGGCATTTATTTACCACTTCAGTTTGTCCATCTATCTAGGGATGGTATGAGGTGACCATGGTTAGTGTGGTTCCCACTTGGGGAAAATTTCCTTTTAATAGTTGTTGGTGAAGTTGAGATATCTATCACTAATAATGGCTCTAGGAAACCCATGGAGTCGGTAAAAAAATTCACATAGCTATCCAAAATTTGACTAGCTTTAGCTTTTTATGATATTCCAATTATAAGCATATTTGGTTAATCAATCTACAATTAAAAAAATGTCATCATTCCCTTATGGGATGGTGAGACCGGTGATAAAATACATAGATGCATTAGTTCATTCTAGTTTGGAATACAAAGGGGTTGAAGGAAACTCATAAGTGAAATTGATTGAAACTTTTGGCGATGATAGATGTCACACCCAACCACATACTTTTGGATATCAACCTTCATTATTTTCCATAAGAAGGGCTATTAGACGTTGCAATGTGTTTCAAAAAATTCAACATGGCTCTCAATTGAGGAATCACAACTCTCCTTTAAGACTTGGATTTTGAATTTGGAAGAGTTGGTAAATATATTCTTTGCTTGTACCAAATTATAATTTTTTAAATCATATCTTGAGTTTGTTCAATCACTACTTTCGACTTCCCTGATTTTCTTCATGGTTTCTAGGTTTTTAATATACCATTCTTGAATTTTTGAGATCCATTCAAGGATGGTTACTAAAATTGAACATAGTGTAGCAACTCCATCTTGGTTTCTCGATAAGCTATTTGTAACTTGATTTTGCTTACCCTTCTTGGAGAGGATTTGAAAATAAAAAACCTGGATCTTGCTAACCCAATTTTGTTGTTTTGATGATGAGCTCTTTTATATTAAGAAATATTTCAAGTTGTTATGGTTAGTTGATGTTGATCAAGGATTTGGATCCCAATAGGTATTTTTTTATGTTTTTCCAAGGCATAAATGATTGCTAACATTTATTTGTCGTATGTTGATTTTGCTTTCTCTCTTTGGTTTAATCTTCAACTTTTGAATGAAATATGATGATTCTCCTACACAAGCACACCTCCTATTCCTGACCTCGAAGCGTCACATTCAAGAAAAAAATGGCTTCATGAAGTTTGGGTTAGCCAAGACAAGAGTGGAATTCATTAAGATTTTCATCCTCTAAAAACAAGTTATTTCCACGTCATCCCACCTAAAGGTATCTTTCTTCAATATGGTTGGTAGTGGTGCAACAATATTTGCATAGTTTTCTACTAATCCTCTATAATAACTTGTAAGGATTTGGAACCCATGTGATAATGTGATGGTTTAATATCTAGGCCAATCAATTATTAGAACAATTCTATTTCAATCTACTTTGACTCCTTTTGGTGATACAATGTGATGTGAGAATTCTATTTCTACATTTCCAAAACTACATTTTGATTTGTTTGCATATATTCACTTATTATCTTCCAATAGTTTCAAAAATGTCTTTACATGTGGTGCAAACTGCATTTTTTATTGTGGACTAATATATCATCAAAGAATACAAGGAATAACTTATTTCACAAGAACCAAATTTTAGATCAAGCTTGAATAAATATTGAGCACCATGAAGCTCATCCAATAGTTCATACACAAAATGAATGAGAAACTTATCTTGAATGATTATTTTATTTAATTCTTGATAGTTGATATAGAGTCTGGAGAAACCAAATTTTTTCCCAATGAGTATGAATGGTGTTGAACATGGACTCTTGATTCAGGTTATTACATCATGGGCCAATAATTCTTGAACCAAGCTTTCAGTTTCTATTTTTTTCTATGGGAATGCCCATAATATTTGATCATAACTCGAGCTTATGTATGGATTAGTTCTATGATATGATCTATAGATCATTTTGGTGGGAGGCCTCAAGCTAAGTCCTAAAAAAGGTATTATATTTTGAAAGTATTTTATCTAATCCTCTGGGGTCTTTTATTTCTCTAGGTGCCCTGACCAATGATTAATAATGTAAAATATAGGTTTGGTCTTCCTCAACCACTTTCTTGATTTGGGTGGGTGGGTTTTTTATTCCATAAAACTGTTTTTTTTTTTCCATTTTCAAAAAACCTTAAAAATTGTCTTTTATAATTTTTATCTCGGTGTACCTCCTATGGCTAGCCATTGGATCCTAATACATTGTCTACTCCCCCTATTAGCATACATGCATTCATGACCTAAATTGGTCATCATTGATATCCAAACCTACTTATGATATTTCCAATCATATGAAGTAGTTTTGTCACCTAGTACCCACTTGAAAGATATATATAGGGTACATGACAAACTTATTTAGTTATTTTGTTATTGGATCTATGAAACTTATAAGTACACTTACCTTTGTTTTCTTAATGTAACCAGTACTTTTAAACATACATGCTTGAGATATACCTATCATTGCAACAACAAAGTGTTGAGATGTTTTTCTTTTTTCTTTTGATAACTATATTCATCTTCAAGAATTTTAGAATCCTCACTCAAAATCCTAGTTTCCATATCAAACGTAAATATGTAATTTCTTCTTCCTCATTATCATTATTGTTTCTATTTATTTTGCATAGGTATATATTTTTCCCCTTGAATTTATGCATTCAACTTCAATTATGTGCATTATACTTAAAACAATGTGAGTTTTCATGTTTATCTTTCTTTTCCTTTTTTTTTCCAAGGAAAAAACCTAAATTTATATTCAAATTGAGAATTAAAACCACATTTCTCATGTGCATGAATAATTTTAAAAAATGCTAGGAGGATAATAACATTGTTTAGTATAACAACCAAGTTTTATCTTTCCTCTCTCATACCCAAGTCCCAAAAAACTATACTTTCAAGAAAAACAATCCACAAATTGTTCCCCAGATGTTCCCTCCATGAAATCCTAATAAACATCGGTATGATATAAAACTGACAAATAAGGTCCTCTTAAGTATGATTCATCATATATTCAAACTAAAATAACTATAACCTTCTACAACACGCATAGAAACAACAAAAAGACCATCCCTTGTTTCCTTGAGGATTAAGGCACGTGCATCCATTTTCTCTCCCTCCTTGGAAAGTGCTTCAACTTCCATGCTTAGCTCTAAAAATATATGAGTGTAAGACATTTTCTCAACTAGATTAGATGCCTCATTTAATCAATTTTCAAGTGGCCTCAAAATAACACTATGAATATGTGATACACCTTGCATCAAGTTAATAACCAAAGAAGAGATTCCGTAGATCTAAATTTTCTTTACTTATTTTTCCAGAGTAAACTTTATAACAAATCTCGATGAAATCATTTCTACACAATTATTTATCCCCAACCCTAGCCTTGCTTTGAACTTTAAAATGTGACTATTAGATATGAAAAGAATGCCATAAACATTACAGAATTCCATTAGCAACTACCCGACCCCATTAAAAGAAAAAACAAAAAACTAAGGATTTCTCAATCAATAACTCAGTCACTTGCCTTGGGGATTTTCTTTGTAACTAGAGCTCTACAAGCTTGCATCAAATCACTAACCTGTGAAAATACCTAGAAAGTAGGCAGGTATTTTTCTTCAAATATATGGGTATTCTGGGCCGACAATATGCCCCATAAGATGATACAAGGAAGAGTTCTAAATTATTTCAACTCCTTTTTCTCGAACCATTTTTTAAGAACTCCTCCATATCGCCTCCTTCCCGTGTATATGGACTTCTATTCAATTTTTCATAGCCTTTCCAAAACTGTTTTGCAAAGGGGCACTGGAATACCAAATGAGAAATAATATCGACCTCTCTTCTGCATGGAATACATAAACTATGACTATCCTCTCTATACCTATTTTGCATTACCTCCCAAGTTAGGGCCTTATTCCTTTATTCTAACCATAGAAAAATATGACACTTCTTTGGAGCCTTTAATTTCCATATCTTTTATCACCACCAACTCGCCCCTTGGTCATTAGAAGAAATCATAACTCTGTATCATGAGTGAGTTGTACACTCCCTTGAATATTTATTTTTTGACCAGGACAATGTATGCATTTCATTCCTCAGCTTGATGTGTCCCATTTTTCACTCAGTTATATAAGAATTCAACATATTGAACCACTCCCCCTTTAGTTCGATAGACTAGGCATTTATCCACCCTTGCCATATATCTCTAGTAGTAGGATCAATTAGATGATTAAGGGTAGATGTGACCCTATTTGATCTGAAATTGATCTTTTAAAGAATATGTTTAAGTTTATGCATGAATTATTTTACCATTTAGGATTTAATAAGAAAGAGAAGAAGCTTAATGAAAGAATGTTGCATCCATATAAGAAGTAAAAACAACAAACCATAACACCAAGATTGATAATGGAGTTCGGCACAATTTTACCTACGTCTCCGGGCCTTTGTCTCAGTGGGGGACGCTTCTTATTAATATTCAATGATTTAAGAATACAAAATAAAGTCTTACGTAATAACTCTTGAAACCACCTTTCAGATCTGCAAATTCTGGACAAAAATAGACATCACCATTGGCTGGAAAAGGTAATTCTGAGACTTTTGAGTATGAACTTGGCTATGTTTGGCTTGACATCATGGGATCTAGAGGAAATTTTCTGTTTGGCTACTCCGATACAAAAACATAAGCCATATTCAGACTCCTCTCAAAGTTATGCAAATTTTGAGTATAACATCGACCTACTTCTGAACAGGCCCTTAGGACCTCCCCTCGACACAAATCCCAATGCTGCACCCTGCCAGATTCGTACAGTCTGTAGAATCTCGAACTGTGTGCCAAAAAAAATCAATTTTCTCGATTTTCATGCCTAGCTAAATAAGCCAGACTCCACCAAATTTAGCAACAACTAGCCAAAATTAGTGAGATTTCGCTACATTTGGAGGATTCCCTCCAGATTTGGTGGAAACTACAAGATTTGGAGGAAACCGCCAAACCACTTTGACCTTCTAGAAGGTGCCACATGGTGCGTCCTCATTGGGCCATGTGTCACCTCATCATTTTCTTGATCCATGTCAAAATGCCATGTTAACCTGCCCAGTCAAATACCATGTCATCATTTGTACAGTGCCACATCATCATCCGTACAATGCCACATAATAGTCAGTACAATTCCACGTCAACATTCGTATAGTGCCACATCATCATTCGTATTGCCATGCCAACATTTGTATTGCCATGTGTCACTCTACCACGTCAATATCCATATTTCCATATCAACATCCGTACTTCCACATGTCACCTTGCCACGTCAACATTTGTACTTCCATGTGTCACTTCCGTACAGTGCCACGTGTCACTTTTTTAGTGGGCCAAATCACCCCTGAAAATGCCAAAAATGACTGACACATGGCACGTCCTGGTGCTGCCATGTGTCATGATGACATCAACATGACATATTCTTGACATCTCATGACGTACTGCTGATGTCATCTGCCACGTCATCTATACGACCTTTGACCAGTTGACTTTGACTTTGACGTTTTGCCTGTTTGGGAAAAGTTCAGAATGCGATAACTTTTGCATACGATGTCCATTTTCGAAAAAAATATATGTGGTTAGAATCGACACGATGAGCCCTACGCAATGGCGCTGGTTCGTCTGATTCTGAGAAATTTGAAATTTTGACCTTCCTGGATCCATTTTGGATCACTATTATGGAGAAAATTTATCAAATCAAGCTTTGGAATTACTCCTTCACTGCACCCCATAATTGAGCCAGACCCCACCCTCACCTGTTCCCCATTTCCAACTTTCCAAGCTAAAAATGGTTTCTAATATCTAGAAATGCCAATACTAAATCCTTCCATTAAATTGACACCTTTTAAATACTTTTCCTTTGACTCTTGATCCATTCTATAGATGTCCCTAGGACTATATAATTATGTTCTATTACTCTCCTTCATAAATCGTCCTTTGTTATGAGATTCCATAAAGTTTCAATTGTTGAAGACTTACTAAACATGTGAATGTTTTTCAATCCCCGTCCCCCCTCCTCCTTTGTCATTACTATGGATTTCCATCTAGCCAGTGGAATTCTCCCACTATCACTCTTTCTTCCCCATAAAAAATTGAAATAGGTCTGCAATTCTCCCACTATCACTCTTTCTGCCCCATCAAAATTTGAAATAGGTATTCTTTATCTTCTCTAAAACTCCTTGTGGAATGTACCTAGAGAATTCTAGTAAATCGACATAGATTCCAACACTAATTTAACTAGGGCCAATCTAGCCCCTACGGATAACCATCTATTACACCAATTAAAAATGTCGCCTTCAATCTTTTCCAAAAGCTAGCCCCAATCTATTTTCCCATATCCATTGGGATTTATCAATAAACCCAATTACTTTATCCCCTCTTATAAGTTGAAAGGCTTGAAAGGAAAAATACCTCTCTACGTCATCTTTCAATCCATTAAAATAGATAGTAGATTTGTGAACATTCACTTTCTTTCCTATAGCCATACAATATATTTCCATTTTTCTTTTCATTTTCTTTGCTTCCCTTTCACATCCATTGGAGAAAAACAAGATGTCATCTACAAACAATAAATGTATTGGTAAAATAGACCTACTAATTTTTATACCTTTGATACAACGTACCCTTTTTGTCTCCTTGATTGCTTTGCTCAATTCCTTGACTACTGGGAGGTATAATAATGGTGATAAAGGGAATCCTTTCCTCAACCCTCTAGAATGTTTATAAAAAGGTAGAGGTGGATCCATTAATGGTCACAATAAAAGAGATTAAAGTGACACAACCCATAATCCATTTGACCACTATGAGGATGAATCCAACACAAAGTAAAAACAACCTTATGTATAGCTATTTTGTTCTATCATAAGCTTTTGATAAATCTAGATTTATAACCATAGTAGGAAGTTCTTTGGTATTGATTGAGTGAATCCCTTCCTATGTTTCCCAAATCACTTCATGTATCTTCCTTCTTACTAAAAATACAAATTGTTCTTGAGAAATACATGCAAATAATAATTTTTTCACCCTAACTATGAAAACATTTACAATTATCTTATATACACAATTACACAATGAAATGGGCCTAAATCCATCAAAAGACACAGGTTTATCAGACTTTGGTATCAATGCTATAAAATTAGAATTAAAATATCCTTGGAACTTGTCGAAGCTTTTGATCTCTTCAATTTCCATCATTAAATCTTCCTCCACCATGTCATAAAACATGATGAAGAACTCTACAATCCAACCATCCATACTAGAACTTTTATGTTTTTTGAAGTAAGATAAAACAATTGAAAAATGTTCCTTATAAATTGACTAAAAAATGTTTAACCGCTAGGTCTGATATCTCTTTAAATCCACTAACTACCTCCCCTTCACCATTCTTAATCTCCCAAAAGGTGTTGATCCCTTTCCTATGGTTGGCATACTAGTGAAAAAATTGTGTATTCTCATCCCATTTATCCTATTAAAAAACTCTACTCTTCATCCTCCAATTAACTTCTCTACTGTCAAGCAGACTCCTATTTTGTCTTCCAAAACCTTAATCTATTGTTTATATTTCTCACTGAATATACCCCTATTGTTATTCTCATACAAAACCACAATCTCTCTTTTAGTCTCTTTTAGATCCGTGTCTCTATTCTTGAGTTGCACATGATACCACTATCTATTTGGCCTTCTTCAAAGCACATGCTACCACTATCTATTTGGCCTTCTTCAAAGCACATGCTAATTGAAAACTATCATACTCTCTAGAATCTACATCATGATCTTTCCACTCCATTTTAACTATCTCTTGAAAATCTTGTTCTTCAAGCCATCTATGATTGAATTTAAAAGGACTTGTAGGCTTGTCATCCTGTAGCTTCACTTGCAATAATACATGACTATGATCTGATTCACCACCCACCTCAATCCAAGACCTTTCCTTATTAACCTTAGAAATAAAATTCTCATACACCAAAAATCTATCTGGTCTTTTGGATACCCTAGCCTTAACTATTCTATTATGCCTCCATGCAGGTTTGAGGGAGATGGGTTCCACATTGACAAAAGAAACAACTTATATGTTATATTTAAAACAATATGTGAAGCTATTTATCCCAGTTGAGTCTCTCCACACCTCATATCTATGTAAGGTAAAGTTCATAACACCTCCAATGATAAACTCTCCATTTAAAAAAACCAATGAAAAAAACTCATCCCATAACACTTTCCTCTCATCATAAGGTCCATACACATTTATAACTGTAATTTTATATCCCATATCTTTAAACATAAATTTAGTGCATAGTCTTGATACATAGAAAAAAGTTAAGACTATGGAATTTTCCAAACTATAAGTAATCCTTTTGAGTTCCAAAAAACATATAAAGTAAAGAATTCCCAATTTTTAAATACATTCCTCAAACCCGCAAAAATATAATCTTCTGGCCCCATAGTTTCTTGAAGTAGAAGAGCATTTAATGCTTATAATCCTACTAAATAAGTATGGGCCAGTCTTTTGGAGGAACCATTGGGACCTCAAATGCTCAGGGACAAAATAATCATTTATCACCACCACTAGAGGCATGGCCTACTTTAAGGATTGTAATTATAGGCCTCTAACTTGCCTATGGATTCTTCTTTAACATTTTCTCTTATGCATGTTATAAAAGATATTTCCTTCCTACTATTTGTGCAATTTTTCTTGATGGGATCAAAACCTTTCCCTCCTCCCATCCCTTTCCCTCCCATATGATCCTCTCCCTTTTTATATTTGGATTGATATCGACCAAAACCATTGGACTTCTTCCCATTATCACCACCTCGAACCCAATAATCATTTCCAAAGAATTTTCACTAGATCCACTAGTCAGGACTATGGAAAGGTTATGGTTTTCTTTCTCCCCCACTTGTGAAAGAATTATATGCCCTAAAGAGGCATCCATGACTCATTTCTTAACCTAATTCACCCCCCTATGGATTTTAGGCATTTCTAAAGGAGTGGGCCAATCATCCTTATTCTTCACATTTAAATCTACAAGAATTGAAACAAGAGTAGCAAGTAAAATTTTAGAAGATGTACCATTCATATTACTCACCCTGTTGCCCATTTCTAAAATTGTTCCCTGTTATATCCCCATGTTAGGGATAACTAAGGAGATGATGTCTCAAGGCCCTCAGGTTGCAAACATGGAGTACCGAGAGGTAGATGAGTAGGAAAAGGCCCCTATCTTACCACATGTCACCTTTTGATCACTGAAAACAACATCCACCACACTAGCTTGGCTCATAGAGGAAAACGGGTCTTGCTCCATGAGGTAACAAGTCCAGTGTTGTGGTAAGTGTCATTCTAATAAATGAAGCATTTGAACATGTTGCAAAAGGTTCTTTCTTGATTTTGAAAATGTTTGCTTGGAAATTATGCCTTTTGCCTCATTTCACCTTGGTGGTTGACATGTTTTCCTAGAAAGTGGTCACCCTCGAGAAAAAGGGTTGCTATTAGGTGGCCTCCTTGAAGGCTCATCACACCTCTCCCGCACATACTTATCACTTTCCAAAATTTTTCCTTTCATCTCCTCATCTTTTGGGTTTTCATTCATATTGACCCAAGAAGGGATTGTACCTGATTTCATGGGAATAAGGGGCTAAAGGCTAGGAGGTAGATTGCATCTACTATAAAAGAATAAGAAACTAATGCTGAAAAGAAAGTGAACACAACAAATGAGGACCATCAAAAGCTGATCCAACTTAAGTTGTACTTACTCAATGCCCGCCTCGGTCCCAAATTGCAAATACTAAAGCTTGAAACCTTATAAAGGGGACTAGAAAATTACAAATAAATGAAAGTAGGGATTGGAAAGATGGATAAAAAGAGGTTTGGGAAAAATAACATATAAATGGTTGGTAAATCAAGAGCAAGTGCACCCTCTACAAAGGCACCCATAAATGAGACAATATGAGCCCTTGTATGTCAAGAAACCCCATGCCCAGAAGTCACACCCTCATTATTAAGCCCTAATATTGGCTCATTAACCCTTAATTGGGGCATATTACATCAATAATTTTATTTTATTTATGTCCACTTTATTCCATTAGTTGTAATTATACCTCCTAGTCTCCTATATATACCAAGGAGACATTTTCATTTGGAATCATCTTGTACATGAACATTTATGTGGGGTAAAAGGAGGTTGCTCCCTCAAAGAGGCTTATTATCTGAAATTATATCTTTTTCAAGGCGTTGAGTACTTATTTTGAGGTTTTTCTATGCTATATTGATATTTGGTTCTTAACATATGGTATCAGAGCTCAAGGTCTTGGGGTTTCGCTGCTACATTTGAGATACCTTGTAATTTTCACTATAACTTTTTTTCTACAATGTTTCAGAAGGAACGTCTCAGAGGATATTTAGTAGATGGATCAAGGTACATTGGGTTAAAATTTCAGCTCCTGATGCCTTATAAATTCGGAGATACAACCTGTAAAAGATAGGGTTCGGGAATCATCCTGAACTGAGTCATTGCGAAATTTTCACTATAAAACATTTTCTGTAACGTTTCAAACCCTAAACTTTAGATTATATTCATAGAAATTAGTAAGGTATCTGTGGTAAAAATTTAAGCATCTGGGTCATCTTAAATTTGTAGATACACCCTATGTAAGATAGGGTATCTGACTAGTCCTATTGACT
>CBVK0101172987.1:0-18358 GCA_900067695.1 Picea abies | reverse complement strand
AGAGACTGTAAAAATACAGAGTGAAAGACTCGCTAGAATGGTGGCAGCTTATCTCTGAGAAGAGATGTGACGAATACTCGCATTCGCAAGAATATGATTACAATGAGGCTCTGAAGGAATTTTTACAATAAACAGAAATGCAAAAAACCCTAGACATCCAAAAACCTAACCCTAGGAGTTGAAGCGCCAAAAGTCATGTGGTTTCCGTTAGGGTAAGTTAGTACATTAACTTCCCGAGGTCGTAACTTTTGCATATGATCTTTGTTTTAGGTGTATGATGGCCCATTGGAAAGGTATCATCAATTATATTCATTTTGGGGGCTCAATAATGACTTTATATATTATTGAGAAGTTTGATCTCGAAAAACCTTCATTTAGGCCCTCAAAAATGGCCCCAGAAGTTAAAACTACTAAAAATAGTAAATTGTCAAAATTGCTAGAAAATTGTTTTGAGTCAGTTGGAAAACGTTGGTGGCCTCTAATATCCACCTAGATCAAGATATTTATTTTTTGATGTATACTTATAAATTTTATTCTTTAAATGGAAGAGCATGTAGCTCATGAGTGTGAACTACAAGAGGAACCAAGGACGCAAACAATGAGCACACCAATTTTCATGGCTAGAGAGACAGGTAAAGAGAAATATTCTAATGTTATTAGAAATAATGAAATAGTTCTTTCAATAATATTTTATCATATCGATATGATTGTTTTTGTTGTTGCAGTTGACGCCCATTTGCAGCTACCTCCATGCCTTGCTCATCGATGTACCAGAATTATGGTACATGAGGGCATGAAAACACAACATAACTAGGACAAGGTGCAAGAAATACATTGATGGATGAGGATGATGATATCCCACTATTTGTTTTAAAAAAAAATAAAAATCAGATTGTATAAATTTATGACTTCTATTTTGATCACTATCATTATTAATATGAATGAAAGTTTATATGACTTGCCTTCTTATGCATGAATGTTTATATGTTTATATGTCTTGATGAATTTCCTACTTATGCATGGATGTTTATATGTTTTCTATCTAAAATAAATCATTTATTAGGTATGGAGAATTGAGATCGATGTGAGGGGGGGGAGGGGGCATATGAGCTTCCATCTTCATGTGGTTGTCCCTATTCAGTAGAGAATAACCTATTCTCAAAACAAAGATAAGCTCATTAAGGTATTCCACTGTAGTATTTCTAGAGTCATTTACATGTTTAAATGCATGTTTATTTACTTATATATTATTTACTCATACAAAAAATTTGTATTTGATAATTTTTGCAAGTCTTGGCGATGGAAATGCATCTTGTGGATAACTCTTATCAATTTGTATGGGAATATGGACCTGGTGAAAGGACATAGATAAGGTAATGGTTTTGACATGTTTTTTATAGTCTATTTATTCCATTGGTTTTATTCTATTAGTAATGGTAGGCCGATGGTTTTATACCATTGGTTTTATTCTATTATATGGTAGGCCTATGGAAACTCATATGTATTACCAAGACAAGTATTCATTGAAAAATAATAAATGTGAAAGTCTCTGCAATTACTCTTGACCTGAGATTAATATTCTCCAATGTGAATTCATTACCACGAAGAAATGGCTTTGTGAAAATATGGTTTCACATCTCTAAAGCATCCTCAAACATAGCATCTAAATCTAGAGAAACGTTCTCTATGAGAAATAAAGAGAAATTAAAATCATGAGAGACAACATAAAATAACATGACATCAATCTCAAAAGGCCTTACATTCTAATTAAACCATGTTTGTTGAATGCAGTTCACATTTCATTACTTTCAAGTAAACAATCGTCATCCCTTCCAACCCTATATGGGGAGAAAAACCTTGTAAAGACACAGGGGTTTCATAACGAACAACTCACTCTGAATTCATAATAAGATATATATAATAATAATTGATTGTAAATATGATGATGAAATTAAAAGGATACGACCTACCTATATATATGCCCTTTATGGTTTTCTGAAGAGTCATGACCTTTTATTAATTACATTAATGTTTAATTTTATTTGTATTTATTATTTTAATGTCTATATATTATATTATTTATTTATTGTGACATTTCCCTTCCTTTAAATTTTTATTTTTCCTCAAAGAAATGATAAGGAAGGATGTAACTGGATAAAGTGATATGATTCCCATGCAATGTCTTCTTCCGATAGATTTTTCCATTTAATCAGATATTCCTTGATTACTCGAGAATGTAATCTCTTTTCCCAGGTAGCGATAATGGCTTCGGGATCTAAAATGATTCTTCCTTCCTCATCCAACATCAGAAGTATAGTTTATTCCTTTTGTTTTTACCCTGAGGCTCTCTTTAGACATGATACATGAAAGACGTTGTGGATACAAATTTTATCTGGTAAATCCATTTTGTCAGCTACATGAATGATTATTCTATTTATTTGATATGGTCCATAAAATTTTGGAGGCAATTTATTATTCCCATGTTGTTTAAGGGATAACTGGTTGTAAGGTTGAAGTCTCACAAATACCCAATCTCCTACTTCGAACTCTCTTTCTGTTTGGTTTTGGTCTGCTTGTTGCTTCATTCGGTTCCTTGCAACTGTTAAGTTTTCTTTGACTAACTGAAGGATTTTCTAATTTTGGTCTAAATGGTATTTTACTAACACAACTTTAATGTGACTAGTGTCCAACTCCTTCCATGATGGAGGTTCATAACCATAAAGAGCTTGGAAATGTGTCATTTTAGTTGATGTGTGATAAGTGGAATTATACCACCACTCAACAAGGTGCAACCATTGAAACCATTTATTTTTTTTGTCGGAGATAAAACAACGAAGATAGGTTTATAAACATTTATTGACGATTTATGTTTGACCATATGTTTGAGGGTGGCAATATGAGCTCATATTGAGAGAGGTTTTTATCTGTTTGAAAAATTCTCTTCAAAAATTTCCTTTAAATTTGGCATCTCTATCGTTGATGGTAACCTTAGGGAACCCATGTAGTTTGTAAATATTTTAACAGAATATTTTAGTCGTTTGTTTTCTTGACTTTGTTTTCCTTACTCCAATAAAGTGTGCATACTTAGTTAGTATGTCTACTATTACTAATATTTTATCTTTTCTGTCGGATATGGGTAGTCCTTCAATGAAATCCATTGAAATTTCTTCCCATTTTTGGTTGGGAATGTGTAACAGGTGGAGTAACCCAGAGGTTGACACATTTTCATTCTTGTTCCTTTGATAGAGATCACATTCTGCTACATATTTTTGAATATTTGCACTCATCTCTTTCAAAAAAATGATCTTTGTGCACTATAATATGTTTTGAAAAATCCTACATGACCTGCAACTGGGCAATCATGAGATTCTTGAAGAACCTTGGCTTTAAATCTTGAGTTGGTATTTAAGTAGATTCTCCCTTTATACCATAACATGTCATTTTCCATTCGAACTTAGGATATTGATTTAAATATTTTATTATGGAGCAAGTCTATGGATTTTTTTCATACTCATTTCGGATTTCATCCAACCATTATGGGATGGCTATTGATATTGCAAAAACTTTTGTTTCTTCATATTTTTGTGATAGGGCATCAATGAAGATGTTGTCTTTTCCTCTTTTATGTAGAATTTCCATATGAAACGTGGAAATTTTATATATCCACTTTTTTTGTTTGGTTGACAATGTTTTTTGTTGTAACAAGTACTCGAGACTATTATGATCTGTGTGTATCAAGAACTTACTTCCCAATAGATATTGCTGTCATTTTGTTAATGCATGCATGATGGAAATCATTTCCTGTTGTAAGTGGATTGTAAGCATTCTATTTGATTTAATTTCCTACTCTAAAAAATTATTGGCTGCCCATCTTGCATCAATATTGCTGCAATTCCAAAACCTGACGTGTCACACTCGATGATGAAAGGTTTGGAGAAATCAGATTTTTCTAATACTGGGGTTGTGGACATAATGTTTTTTAAGTTTTCAAGACATTTTTGTGCTTCCACATTCCATTAGAAGGACTTTTTCTTAAGGATATTTGTTAAAGGGGCAGTTAAATGAGCATAATTCTTGACGAATCTTTGATGGTATCCTGCCAATCCTAGAAATCCTCTTAACTTGGATATCTTTTTGGGTTTAGGCCATTCTATGATTGCCTTGATTTTCTTGGGGTCTACCTTGACTCCTTTTTTGGATATGATGTGACCAAGGTACTCTACTTCCTCCTTGCCAAATGTACATTTTGACATTTTGACGTAGAGTCAATTTTCCTTCAGAAGAGATAACACTTGTCCCAAATGTTTCATATTCTCCTCCCATGTTTTATTGTACACTAAGATATCATCGAAGAACACTAATACATGTTTATGTAAGTATGGGTGAAATAATTCGTTCATTGTCACTTGGAAATTTTTGGGGGCATTACTTATCCCAAAAGGCATCACCATGAATTCGTAATGTCCTAAGTGTGTTTGGAAGGTAGTCTTGGCTACATATTCTACTTCGACTCTAATATGATAGTACCCAGATCTTAAATCAAGTTTTGAAAAATATCTCGCTCTGTGAAGTTCATCCAACATTTCATCAATAAACGGGATGGGATATTTATTTTTAATTGTTATTTTGTTTAGCCCTCGGTAATCTATGCATAATCTGAAAGATCGATCTTCCTTTCGAGATAACACTACTGGAGCTATATATGGACCTCTTATTTTTGTGATGACACCACATTTTAATAGGTCTTGGCCTAATATTTTTATCTCTGTTTTTTGGTGATGGGGGTATATGTACGGTCTAACCTTAATTGGGCCATGTCCTGGTTTAACTTCAATTATATGTTCAATTCTTCTTTGAGGCAGTAACTCCATGTGAACGTCTTGAAATAAATTCTTATGTTTTTTAATTAGATCTTGGATGTCTGATGTTTTGGAATCATCATGTTCTGATTCTTATATTTCTATATTGTGGAATTGGATGAAGTATGCAGTTAATCCTTTTCAGATCATTTTTCCCATTTGTTGTGACAACACAACCTGTGTTTGTGGAGGTTTAAAACCATCTAATTTATAACTTTTTCCTTGCCAATTGAATTAGATGAAATTTTCCTGGTGATTGAATGAGTATGTGCCCAAGGTTTGTAACCATTGAACTCCTAAAACCACATCTACTCCTCCTAGAGGGACGGTGTAGAGTTTTGATTCCAGATTGAAATCTAGGATTTGGAGTTTCACCTTATGGCATTTTTTGACATTTCCATTTTTTTTTTTGTCTGCAACCCTTACTTTCATATATGGAACTAGATATACAAATAATTTGGGTTTCCTTGCAGTCTTGATATCGAAGAAATAGTGGGTACTTCTAGTGTCGATTAGTATGGTGACATAATCATTTTTGATATGTCGTTTTAATTTGAAAGTTTGTGGTTGGGTAATTCTTGTGATGGCTGCAATTGATATTCTTGGTGTGTTGTCTTCTATGAGTTCTAATGTGTCATTTTGGAAATTTTTCATTTCTTCATTTATTGATTCTGTTGAGTCTAATTCGTCATCTTTTTATATTTCACAAGTGTACATTTGTTTTGATTTATCTTCAATCTAGCACCTATGTCTTGGGTCTCATTTCTCTCCACATCGTTTACATTTTCCTTCTTTTATTCTTTGGGACTCTAAACTTCTTCTATCTTCAAGTAGATTGGGTGGTATTTATTTATCATTTCCTATAGTCTGAGGTACACTCCTTCTTGTGTAAACCTTGTTGAATCTTGATTGGATTTCTAGTTTTTCTTTTGTGGCTTTTCCCTTGCGTATTGTTGTTTCTAACGTAATAACCTCATGTAATCTTAACTCATCTTGGATATGTGGCTTGATACCACCTATGCAATAATGGAGTAATTGATAATTAGATAGTCCAAATACTCGGGTGGTGATGGCTTCCCATTGATTCGTAAATTCACATATGCTACCTTTTTTTTGTAATCTGGTCACTTTTGAAAAAAAAATCATTTTACGAGATGCCTTGAAATCTTAAAAAAAAATTATTTTTGAAATAATTCCAATTATATGACTGAATTCTTCATTTCCACCATAGATACCAATTGTATGCGGTTCCTTGGAGGTACATGGAAGCATATCTGACCTTTTCTTCATCTATTGTAATATTACATATATGGAAACATTCTTCAGTTTTGTTAAACCAAGCCATACATTGGTTGTTGCCTCCATTGTATTTGGATAGTTCAATTTTGGATTTGGGAGGACAAATTATTAAGGGTTGATGTTGTGATATAAGTTGGGAATTTGAATTGTAGGGAGGTGGTGGCAGCCCTGGTGGTGGGGGTGATGTGTTAGATGTGCTTGAGTCACTTGGCTGTGGTTGGGTGGCTTGTTGGTGTCCTTGGGATTTTATTGCATTTAAAAGCTCATTCAGATTTTCTTCTTGATGTTGTGTCATCACAACTAGACTTTGTTGAAAATTGTCATTTAGTTCTCGTTTAAATTTTCCCAAACCCCGTTGTAGGTTAACCCCGAGTTCTTGAAAAATATTGTCTTTAAAATCTTGTTTTAGATTGTCCAAGACTTTTTTTAATTCTATTCCAACTTTCGTTGAAATTTTTTCTTTAATATTATGGGTCAACTCTTGTTTGAGTGCTTCATTGTTGAGCCTCATTTCTTCTAGTAACTCATGGTGAGTTTTTTGTATTGACTTTTCGAATGATTTTCTAATGATTTTACACTCCTGGTCTATTTTTTCCACTTGATATTTTAGTTTAGAAATCCTTCTGGTGTTTGGGGGTGAGTATTTTTCTGTAATTTTTATCTTGCTTGGGATATCCCCTTTTTAATTATTTGAAAATAATTGCATGTAATTTATGGTGTAGGGATGTGAGTCAAGCTGTGGAGAGTTGAGGTGTATGGTGGGTGGATGATGAAAGGAATGGTGAATGGGAAGGGGATGGCGTGGGAGTGAGGTGGATGCATATTGTGGAAGAGTGGGGGGGATGTCGGCTATGGGATATGCAATTGTGGAATGGTGCATGGGCTGTGGGATGGTGTGTGAGAGTGGGATGGAGAATTAGAAGGAGTGGGAAGGGGAGCGACTATGATATGGTGGGAAGGGTTATGGGAGGGTTTGGAGAGAGGGGGGTGCATGGGAAGGGGAGTGGGAAGGAGTGCATGAGAAGGGTAGAGACTGTGATACAGTGGGGAGGGCTATGAGAGGTTTTGGAGAGAGGGGGATGTGTGGGAAGGGAAGTGTAAAGGAGAGTGTGGGAAGGGGAAGGGTTACAGAAGGATTTGGGGAGAGGGGGGTTGCGTGGGAAGGGGAGTTGAGAGAGGTCAGTGAGTGGGAGTGGAGAGACTACGATTTTAGACTATGGGTGAGGGGAAAAATGTGGGGTGTGGGGAATGATTGTGATACGAGGGAGAAACCATCTTTGATACCAATGTAAAAGACACAAGGGTTTCATAATGAACAACTCACTCTGAATTCATAATAAGATATATATAATAATAATTGATTGTAAAAATGATGATGAAATTACAAGGATAGGGCCTGCCTATATATATTCCCTTTATGGTTTTATGAAGATTCATGACCCTTTATTACATTAATGTTTAACTTTGTTTTTATTTATTAATTTAATTTTTATATATTATATTATTTATTTATTGTGACAAACCCCAACAAACAATCTTATTTTATTGCATTAGTAATGTATGATCACTTACAAATATTCCACCATGAAATTATGCTCTTAAAGATGTTTCCAAGAAGACTTAGACTAGACTTTGTAACCTGTAACAAACTCAGAAACTTACTGATAAATACATCTATTGTATACCAGCACTATGTTAGAATTTGTGTGTTGCCTGAGTGCCAAACTTCTATCTTTTTTGGACTGATATAACTGTTGATATATATGTTGCTACTTTCAACCTCTATCAATTGATATTCGCAGCCTGTGTAAGTTGATACTTGCATTCTATGTATGTAGAAACTTGCAACCTGTATCAGTTAATATTCACAACCTATGTAAGTTGCAACTCACAACCTGTATCAGCTGATATTTGCAGTCTATGTATGTTGCAACTCACAACCTATATTAGATGATATTTGTATCATGTGTAATCTACAACTTGTAGCCTATATCAGCTGATATTTGTATCATGTGTAAGATGCAACTCACAACCTGTATCAACTGATATTCGCAGCCTGTGTAGGTTGCAACTCGCACCCTGTATCAACTGATATTTGCAGCATGTGTATGTTTCAACTCACAACCTATATTAGTTTATATTCCCATGTTCTGTAAGTTGCAACTTGAAACCTTTACCAGTTGATATTCACAGCCTTTGTAAGCTACAACTCACAGCTTGTATCAATTGATGTGCAAAGTTAATTTTGTGTGTACTAAGTTGTAATATCATCAAGTATTTTCTCTTCTTCTTGGTCTACTTGGATAGCCATGTCTTTCTTCTTATGTAATATTTGAACTTGATTATGAAAATGTTGATTACTGATATGATTGCATACCTTGTTATTATTATTTCTATGATTGGATAACTTGTTATAATTATTTCTATGATTATAAATCTTGTTATGATTAAGTTTTTTAATTGGATATGACCAATGGTCCTTTAGTGGCTGATATGATTACTCATTATTGATTGATATGATTCCTCTTTATTAATTGATATATTGCCTCTCTATTAACTGATATACTAACGCTGTCATGGAGAAACTTATTGTTGCCTTTGTTGGACACCTATGTTGCAACTTGTCATGCATGCATGCCATGAATTAAACTTTACGTTTACAACTTGACCTTTTACAACTTGAGTTTAACAACTCATTCAACTTGAGTCTCAACTTGGAAATTATATTTTCACATCATGGTGGACAATATTACATGTGCCAATGCACTAGATAAATACATTTACATCACTTGCAATATAATAAATATTGTTTTTTTTTAGCTCATAGGAATTTTATGCTCAACTTAAATTTTGCTAGATTCCTTGACTTTTGCTCATGGCTCACAAGGCTTGACTAGGCTCACAGAGGTTGTACATTGCCCCTAACATTTTCATTTGTCTTTCTATGCTCACAAAGGTTGTATGCTCCCCCTGAATTTTTCACTAGATTGTCTATGCTCATAGAGGTTGTACATTCCCCCTGACTTTTGCATTAGAATTACATCTTGACTTCTGTCTTTAACTTAGATAGAATCACATGATTATATAGCATCTCGTTCATCCTGACTTTTTGTTTGACTCACAGAGGTTGTGTGTTCCCCCTAGATTTTGTCAATATCTCACAAGATTGGTTGATTCTCCAAATCTCCCTGGCTAGCAATTTTTTTTTTAAACCTACAGTCCTTGTCTATATAGCAACAAATCATCATGGAAAATATAGCATTCTCATGGAAAAAAAAAAATCATTTATGTTTTTCCATGAACATTCATCTATCTAGAGTTAAATCATTGTGGCAAATATAACATTCTTATGGAAACAAAAAACTTGTCATTTTTGTTTTGCCACCAACATCTGTCTATATAGAGATGAAAAATCATGGAAACTATAGCATTCTTGTGGCAACAAAAACTTTCTATTTATGTTTTGCCATGATTTTTCATCTATATAGTGATGACAAATCGTGGAAAACATAACATTCTCATGGCAACAAAAACTTTTCATTTATGTTTTTCCACAATTTCTCATCTATATATAGAAGAAAAATCATGGAAAATATAGCATTCTCATGAGAAAAAAAAATCATTTGTGTTTTTCCATGATTTTTTGTCTATATAGGGACGCAAAATCGTGGCAAATATAGAATTCTCACGGAAACAAAAAAATTTCATTTTTTTTCCATTTTTTTTCGTCTATATAGCGATGAACAATCATGGAAAATATACCATTCTCGTGGCAACAAAAGCAGATGTTTGTCACGATATAGACGAAGTTTTGTTGCTATATATATGAATGTTTGTAAAAAAAAACTAGAAGAAATGATTACCAAACTAATGACATGTGGCAGCCATATTTCGTGGATATTGCCACGATGAGTTATGGGTCATCGATAGAGTGATGAAAAAAGATCCATGAAAAATAAGGCATGCTTTCGTGGCAAGTTCAAAGAAAAAGTGTTTCATTAGAAGCGAAAAAGCATGGAAAATTTGATCATATTTAGTAGTGTTAGAAAAAATTGTCTTAGTATTTGTGGACAACATTTTGGTGTATTCCAAGAATTAAAAGGATCATGAAGAACATCTTAGAATGGTTTCGCGAGTGTTAAGCGAACACCATTTGTATTCCAAATTTAGCAAGTAAGATTTCTTTAAATAGGAAGTCCAATATTTAGGCCATGTAATATCAGCTAAAGGAGTGGTAGTAGACTCTACAAAGATTAAGGAAGTGATTGATTATCCTTCCCTTAGAAATGTGACAGAAGTAAGATCCTTCATGGGATTGGTTGTATATTATAGGAGGTTCATCAAGGAATTCTCCAAGATTGGAAATCCCATTACTTCATTGCAGATGAAAGGGAACAAATTCGTGTGGTCACTTGAGTGTAAAGACAACTTGCAATAGTTGAAGCAATTGTTGACCAACGACTCTATTTTAAAGATTGCAAACCCAGAAAAAGACATCCTAGTTTGCACATATGCTTACAAGGAGGGACTCAATGGATTTATCATGCAAGAAGGACAAGTGGCTTGTTATGAATCATGAAATTTGAAAGAGAATGAGAAAAAATATGTTACCCATGACCTGGAACTTGAAAAAATAGTATATGTTTTGAAAATGTGGATACATTACCTGCTGGTATGGTAGAAAATGTAGAATCATTGAAGATGGTTCTGTTTGAGGCTCTGTATGGTAGAAAATGTAGAATCATGATTACTTGGGATAGCCCAGTGCATAAAATTACATTTGGACCTGAAATGCTGGAGGAAATGGAGCAATCCATGGTTAAGATAAGAAATAACCTGAAAATTGCTTAGGATACACACAAGAGCTACATTGATAGCAAGAGAATCTCGAGAGAGTTCAATGTAGGATACCATGTGTATCTCCGAGTGAAACCCAAAATAAGTTCCCTAAAAATGGTGATGTATACCAAATTTGATCCCTAATATTTTGAACTGTTTGAAATCCTAAAGAGAATAGGACCAATAGCATACATAATTTCTTTACCACATACTATTAGAGAACATAATGTATGTAGAAATTTCGATACAAATTAATGTATTCTTGCGATTCTCCTGATCTAACAAGTTCTGCGATTGTTAAATACAGAATCGCTTCTACTATTACTTTTGCGGAAGCAATTTAAACCACGATCACAACCATAAGCACAAAGTGAAATATCAATAACACATAACACAATAAGTTTTACCAGGAAAGCGTAAAGCTAAAAACCCCACTATCATATATTATGTATATCATGAATCATGAAACAATCTCATACAAAGCTCTAATCCAAGCGCTCTCAGTACAATACAATCGTCTCACACTGTCATATACAAATTAGCAAATACATGTGCCAATTTCCGTGTCCAGACAGCTTTCCTCCTCTGCACAAACTTCTGCAATCCGAATTCTCACAATGAATCGAATGAATCGTTTGCACATGCTCATAAGCATATCCACTGCATGTGTGAACAAATCACAATTGATAGCCAACTGTCCCTTTCACCTGTTATCTCAACTGGTGTCCATTAGAATGACATGCATGTAGTTAACCGTGGCAAGTCTTCAGTTGCATGCGAGTTAACTGATTGTGAATTAATGAATAGTTAATTCACTGAACTCGCACTAATACAACTAAGCTTAACTCACTTAACTACACTTATAATTCTGTTACAATTCCAAATCACTCAGTTATGAAAGAGATAATAGATTAATATTTATTGTCTAATTTTAATTAAGGGAAAACTAAATTAGACACATGTTTCTTGTTGACTTTTCAACAATGTATTCCATGAATATTTGTTAAAGAAATATGTCCATGATTCTAATCATGTTATTGATTGGACTCTAATACAGGTGGAACCAGAGGGATAATTCTAGCTAGAACAATCCATCATGTAGGTCAAGGTGTAATGGGGGAACTTTTACGCAGAAGAAGCTACAGGGAAGCTGGAAGCTACCATGAGATTTCCATGCCCTTTTTTGTTTGATGTATAATTGTATATACATGGTGTTTTGAACATCAAGGATGGTGTTTTCTTTAAGGGGGAGGGGAATGTAACACAATGTTTTCTCCCAGGGATGTAATTAAGCACAAACTTCATATGTTTATGTGATGAGGCATGTAATCAAATTTTTATTTAATATAAAAAAAAAATTACTCACTGAGAGGGAACAAACTTGATAAATATTCTCCATGATACACCATAGGAAATTGATGATACAAAGGGATTGATGTAATGGAGTTGATATGCTTCAGTGTAGAGAGTAGAAATCTTGCATAGCAAGCTAATCTATGCTTGCAAACATAATAACCTCACTTACCACCGTACCATAATTTATGAGACCACTTTACCATTGAAATAAGTCAGTGATTTGTGGGTGGAGAAGTAATAACAGTGGAAGTTGGGAAATTACATGGAGTAATGGTCGATTAAACAACTAATGGAATTTACCACGAAGCCATCTTATTTATACTTGGATGATAGATTACAGGTTACATATGTAAGAATTCATGGAGACTTGCGGAGCAAGAGGAATATTAGAGAAAATGACACAAAGGAAAAAGAGTTGGCATGCATAGACACACAGAGGGATCAAAAAAATAAACAAGAGAGTGTGATTAGAGAAGCACAGGAGAATAATACGGAGAGAGAGAGAGAGAGAGAGAGAGAGAGAGAGAGAGAGAGTATTGATATAGAGTAGAGACCTTACAATAGAAGACATAGTAGAAAGGATAATAGGTGAGAAAGAGAACACATAGGTGTGGTATTTTTTATTAAGAAAAAAAATAATAACTTTCTGGAGGAAAACAGAGAACTTGTTTGAACTGTTGATGATCACCTTGAACAAATAAGACCCATATTCCTAAATTGGAGCAATATTAGGCTACAACTTGGTGCTTACTAGACATAAAATGACACTAGTAAGGTGATGTCATCGAGGGAATATTGAGAAGTAAAGGGACTCCCTTGTGCAGAGGAAATCCAATTGAGAAACCACCTAATAAACCTACAAAGACTCTGATTTCAATGGAAGGTGGAAACTTTTGTTGTGTTAGAGGAGGAAAGAAAGTAACTTTCCTATATCATCATAGATTCAGAACCTTTCTAAGTTAATTTCCTTGGTGGTATCATGGCCTAAAATGAGGGTGGTGTGTTGTAGGAAGTGATTCTACAACAAGGCCTATGGTTGGGCGGAAATACATCCTCTCTGAGTGAGTTGGATTGGGTCATTTTCTTAATAGAGAAGTGTTTATATGTACTAAAACTGATTGTGAATGATACAATTGAATGTTTATTAATGTTATATTGTATGAATTTGTATATTCTTAAATTTGAGAAGATTCTACGAATCCAATATATAAACTAAATATTTGTAAGATGATCTATGTTACAATGATCATTATTGTTCTGCTAAAATATTATAAATGACTAAGTGTGAATCTGTCAACTGTTTGAACTCCCCTATTCCTGTGAGGGAACCTATTGGCATAGGGGTAGACCCAAGGTTCAATGCTACAACAACACACCAACAAAGCCCTAACTACCATCCCTTTCAGCAACAGCTGCGAAGCAGATGAAGTCTCAGCCGAGGTAGAGGCAAGGGTGGTTGCAAGACTCAGATGTCCACAACCTTAGTTGGGACATAGATCTCTGATTGTAACAATTAATACAACTCTTAGCACCATCAATCCCTCGATATGCAATCACTATTCACTTCGTTGATAAAACAGAGCTTCGCAATAGTCACACTAATCTACAGTATTTAAGCACTTAGCATATAAATGGATCAGAATGAGAATATCAAGCACTAAGCATGACTATCTTGATCAGATATAATATTCTCACATATCATAAGCACAAAGAAGAAGTAGGTCTATCTAAACATATCAAAGCACTTAGCAAATAACATGTGAACACATCAAGAAAAAGCACAAAGAACATAACATAGTGTTTACATGGTTCACCCCCACCCTGAGGCTATGTCCACCAACTCTTCTTCTTTATTGGCTTCTTCAATCGGTTACAGGCACAAAGCCTCAAAGTCCTTACTCTTCACAGGATAGAATATCCACATAGCTCTCTAGTTCCTTATTCCTTGCGTTATAGTACAAAGCCTTCCACAACTTGTTACAACGACTTGCACTTAATTTTGCAAGTCTCTTACAGTCAAGCAAGAAGCACTTACAAACCCTACTTTCACTTATCATATACCACATAGCTCTATCACTTATCTCATCAACCTATTGGTCGATCGATCTTCTTCTTAAATTTCCTAGACTTCTATTTATATATACAAAATAGGCCTAAGCATGGGTAAAACCCATGGGATGACATCCCATTCTAGTTACATCTTCCCAAAAACTCAAAAAGGACCCAAAAGCGGGTCAAGATCCCCTGATATCTGCTTCTTCTTGCGCTCCTCCTTCTACAAGTTGTCGAAGTCCCAAAATAGGTCAACATGATTAAGAAACTCCCAAAACTTGGTCAAGGGCCAATAGGCCCCCAACACTCACTTGTGACTCATCCTGAGTCACTTTGGTCTGAGCAATTCTTCCTCAAGCTTGGCTCAAGCTGCTTCAACTTGCTTCTTTGTTATGGCCTCTTCTTTGGAAAACTCCTGGACTACTGTGTCATTCACTATCCCTTCTAGGCATTGTTCTGCTATGGTGACAACCTGTTCTAACTCTGCTCCTTGGCTCTCTACCTATGTAAACAATTGGTATGCCTTATCTTGTACAAGTTGAAGCCGTTGAGTGACTTCCATCACTTTTCTTTCAAGCATATGGATCTATTGTTGAGCTATGCATTGTTATTGAGACCTCTTCATTCTTTCTACAACCGATAGGGCCTTCAGTTGCACCTGTAGTGTATTTGTGTGTTGCTTTGCTTCCTAGAGTTGTGAATCTAGTGTCTATAACTCTGAGTTTTTAGTGATGTTTTCATATGTCTAGGCGCTACAGTTAGTAAGTTGCTTGCACTCTAGGGAAAGGGATTTAAGTCTATCAACTTTGTTACGAGTAGTTGCTTCCATGAGGTCTCTTACATCTTGAGGGGTCTCGGGCACAGTGCAGAGCTCCAAGTCTGCTATGCATTGTTGGAGCTACAGGATTACTTCTTCAAGTTGTGCCACTTGCTATAGAACTCGATCTTTGGCCTTTACTTCGACAACTATCATAGAGAAAAGTGCTATGTTGACCTTTTCTTATACTTCGAGTTTCTCTGTGAGAAACTGTTCATTTTCTTTATGCAGCTGGGATTTTTCTCCATCAAAATTCTCTTGCAGAGAAAGATTCTCTCATTCTGTAGTACTACGCTTCTCTAGAAGGTCTCCCTGGGCTTGCGACAAAGCCTAGGCAGCTTGTGTTGTCTCCTTTTGTGCTCGTCGAAGGCAAGATTCAACTGTATCAGTGATTCGGTGGAGCTGAGTTGGCTCATCTCCCATTTCTGGTGTTTCTGATGGTAGAGGTGCAGTGGAAACTAGGCAGCTGAACTATAGTGCCTACTACACTCCTTGAAGTTCAACCTTGATTTGATTGAACACCTCCTCCTACTTAGCTTCTTGTTTCTCTACTATCTCTAGTGAAGCATCGTTTAGTGATGCGACGATGAAGTCAAAGTCGTCTGAGGTGAGGGTGGTCTCAAATTTGGTCTTGGTTTCTTTTGATTTCTTCCTTGAAGAAGGTTTTGGAGGGAAAATATTCCTTTTCTTTGAGGGGTCCTCCTCGTCTCTAGGAAGTGTAACCTCTCATTTCTTCTATTCAACTTTTGCACCATCTATCTCTCTGCCATCACCTCCTTTCTTAGGTGACATGGAAGCATTCTTGGCTGAGGTATTGTTGGCATCTTGGGTGCCCTCATTTTTCTTTGTCTTTCTCGGCCTAGGTGTGCCCTGCGTAGTTTCTAGGTTGTCAACATCGGACATCTTCGCAGGGTATTCTAGAACAAGGAGGTCCGCTAACCATTCCTTGGTAATCTCTTTCAACTCATCCTCTGTCAACTTACAGTATGACTGCAACTATTTTTTATGCTCATCAGCGCGCACTGTGATATAGATTAAATGGTGGGTATTTAGGGTCATACGAGGCTTAGAATGGATGGCTACCTTCAACTGGTTGTAATACATATGGAACATGGCATTTCACTGCCATTGTTTGTTCTTGTCACTGGATTACCATAGTGTACTAAAATTCATAGAGATAGGTTCAAAGGGATCAATGTCCAAGAAGGTCGCACCTTCCAGCATCTCCCATACGATAAAAGCGATCAAGATGAGAAGCCAACTAAAGTGGAACTCATATCCTTGGTCCTGCACTTCCTTGCTATCTAGTTTTAGCTGGTTTATGAGGTACTTCTCCCAATTCATTTGTAGGCCCTCCGTGCACTTTCCCGTGAGGTCAACTACAAATGCAGTCACTTGGGTGTGTCAGTTCTTGTGAACTAAATTTCCTGTGATTAATTGACATGTTAGGCACATTTTGTCACTCTGGATAGAGGCTACCTTGTAGCATCAAGTTCCTTTCTCGACATATCCGTAGGTATCCTTTATTCTCTATGCTAGAGTGCAATCCATAGCTTTCCCAGGATAGAAATAGTTTGGGTCAGGGCCTTGCCTACTCATCCCTATGATCCAATTGATCAACGTTGGATCCATTGTGATGCGAAGATTCAACCACAAATATCCACTAGGGTAGCAGGACAATAGCAGCTTGATGCATGAATTCACTTCTTGGTGCCTACCGAAGTGAGGAATCTTCATGACATTGAACAGTGTGTACTGTGCGAGGTTCATGGCCCATGACTGGGGGATGATCTTGAAGTTATTTCCATTTGTTCTGGTCAGATACTTGTGTGGGACGAGCATGTTGTACACCTTCCTATTGCTGAGGTTGAAGTCTCTAAACTTCAATGCTGTGATATTATATTGGTCTACACACACTTTGCATATCTCTTTCCGGAGGTACGCAATGACCAAATCATACTCAAATTATCTCGACACACTGTTATGATTTATCGTGCCACTCAAAGGGAGTAGATAAGTGGGTAAAATACTCGAAATCAGTTTGGCATTCGCAAGATCGTCTCTATGCTCAGTTTTCTTTTCATCTATTGGACAGGATGGACCACCTCGAGTAGTGGACGGAGAGGCCGACAATCCTCTTGTCGAATATGCTTGTAGACCTGTAGACACTCCTCTCTCTGACATCAATCTTTCAGTCATCAAGTCGAGGAGAACTTCCATTACTGATTCTTCAACTGCAGTGAGCTCGTTGGACATACGTGCTTGGGATTAAAACTTATTGGGGTCATGATTATCTCATACACTATACTAGAATAACGACAAGAGCATAGGGATCACTGTATTCAATTCTCTTAGTCTGCGGGCTTCAAATTCTCAGTTAGCAAAATTGTTCTCTATGCATGGTGTGATAGGATAAGTAGGCAACTCAACAACGGTTCGCTTGCAACGGTTATGAGCCTCTATTAACTCTTTTTCTATTCGTTATGGCGTGGTCTAACAGTCTGATGACGGACATTTTTTTCCTTTCTGCCTATTCAGAGTGTCAATTGAATGGTTATAATATACCCAATGGCTATATTGCTTTTCCATGGCGAGGTGCCATGTGTCGTTGTTCTGATATCCCGACAAAGCTCCAATTCTATAAATTTTTCTGTCTGCGAAGTTCCTTCTGGAACCTTCTCTAGCTTATCTCTCTTCTTACTTTTCTTCCTAGCCTTCTTTCCAATGAGCTTCATCTTGGTAGTTTATTTTCCATTATGATTCTTATCTTCTAATGTTCTTGCAGCTTAGACATCTAGGTTTCTAGTGTTAAATAACTTAGATTTGTTCTCCTATTCTTCGATCAAGTGTGCAATCCTCTTGGTTATGAAATATTTTAACTCCTATTTTTCATGCTCTAAAACTTCTTCTTCTTTCTTTCGTATGGCTTGATCTCTGTCAATCCAAGGTTTTCCTATTAACATGGTAAATGGGGCACGATCTTCAACAAATTTAATAATCTCAACGTCTTCCTATGTCGAAGTTCCATTGATTGTTAAGAAACAAACATCAATATAGCATAGAAAAACCTCAGGAAAAGTACTCAACTCCTTGAAAAAGAGATAATTTCAGATAATAAGCCTCTTCGAGGGGGCAA
>CBVK0101172973.1:0-10411 GCA_900067695.1 Picea abies | reverse complement strand
AAATGCATCCCATATTTTCAAATATGTTTATGGCCATATTGGTTGGTAAAATTTAGAAGGAAGATGAAATCGTAAGTGGCTTTCTAGCTTATATTGGTATTTGTGACTTGAAGTTTTTGTAAAATTTAGAAGCAAGAGACTTGTTTCTACTTACTCAAACCATGTACTAAGATTGCCTTTATTTATTTTCATACTACAACAATCGTGTTAATATGTGGTCAACAAATGAACTTAGGTCACTTGTACTACTTTCAAAGGCTATACTATTAGGGCTTAACAGGTCATAAGGGTGTCTACCTTCATGGTATGTAACCTTATGATGCAGGAGAATTCCCAACGGCATTGAAATCTTCATGTTTTTAGGTTCATTCTAGAAGATAAGAGAAGGCCAGTCAATGAAAAAGGATGGATTGTGTTTGAAAAGTGTATCAACAAGGAACTAAAAAAGAAAAAACCCACAAAAAAGTTGTTTTTATAAGCCTTTGGTGAGCTGGAAATGAAGAGATTTTAAATTGAGATTGACAAACTTAGAGACATTTATATGTAGTTTTTAGTAAAGTGGATGCTAATCATTTAAGATCAATTGAGCTAATGCTTTAGACTTGTATCACCAGGGTGTACCAATGCTAACTATGGATGATGAATATGGTCACACGAAAGGAGACAACAACACCTACTGCCATGATAATTATGTATGGTTATAAGTAGTAGTAATTGGTTTTACTTCATTGGCTAGGTCTTTTTACAAGTCTGTAGAAAATTTTAATGTAATCAAAGAAACCTTATACTTTCATAGATTTGAGCTGATATAAAGTTTTATGGTACAGGTCAATTATTTTCGTTGGGATAAGAAAGATGATTGAAAGATTGGTTTTTTTAATTTTTGTTGTCTTATGGCCAAGTTCCGAAGGTATTTAATCATTTCCACTGATTACAGTTCACGATTTTGAAACATTTTATGGCTAGAAAAGTTTTTCTTAATTTTTTTCTGTTATCTTATTTTGCAACTTGTTCTATTGAGAAGTTATGATGTTGTTAAATCATTTCCATTGAATAATTTTTAAGATATAAATACATTTTATAGTTAGAACTTTTTGTTATATTTTGTGCAAACATGTTCTTTGTTTTGACAGTGAATGTGAGTCGCTTAGATTAGAAGACTTCCCAACTGCAGAGCAGTTGCAGTGGCATGGTCACCAGCCCGAGACAACAGACTGGTCTGAATCAATTCAATTTGTTGCCTTTAAAATTCGATGGAGAATCTTAAAGACATGCAATGGAGCTCTATAATAGGGTTCTAAATGACTTATGTGACCAATTCTAAAATAATTTGTTTGTTGCAAGATATATGTACATATTATTGGAGTTGAAATAATTATCCTTTCCATGGTTAGTAGGAAAATTCTCTATCAGTAGTTACATGTGTTTGGATCAGAGTTTATTTTGATTTCTTGCAATTTCCTAATGCTATGGTAGATTGGTAACATAAGAATGAGAATTGGATAAGAGTTGATCTAGAATGAAATAAACGAGAGATAGTTGAACCTTAGTGTCATTGTTTCACTTATAAATATTGAAGTGACATGTTTTCTTCAGTCTTTAAATATCAAAATAACATGTTTTCTTGTCCTACATTATGTTCTATGTACCTATCCTAAATTGAGATTAAGAGGATAACAATCACAATAGTTTAGTTTCACTCATTATCATAAAAACATGGTGACATAAGCCTTCGAGTAATTACAAAGTCATCAAGATTGCGAACATGTTCCTGGCTTATTATTAGTCCCTGACTAGGTGAGGGACTCTAGGTGAGGGACTATAACATTCGCATAGTGGTCAAAATTACTTTGACCTTATATTATTCAATCGAATTTGTAAAGATAACCTAAGTTTTCCATTTTTGCATTAAATTATTCAATTGAATTTGTAACCATAACTTAAGTTTTCCTTCCATTTTTTAATTAATCTGATTTATTTTATTAAATAAATTTATTTTGGTATTTACTAAATATTACAAATCAAATCTGCATAGGCTAGGGACTATAGCATTTGCATAGCTATCAAAATTACTTTGACCTTATATTATTCAATCTAATTTGTAAAGATAACCTAAGTTTTCCATTTTGGCATTATATTATTCAATTGAATTTGTAACCATAACTTAAGTTTTCCTTCCATTTTTTAATTAATCTGATTTATTTTATTAAATAAACTTATTTTGGTATTTACTAAATATTACAAATCAAATTTTTGATTCGTTTAGAGTTGGATGACGTGACCTAATTTCCCTAGTGTATGCAATTTTTTTTTAAAATTCTCGGGATTAAAAAATGAATTTAAAATAAATAAATTTGTGAATGGTCATTTGGGCCTCTGACGGACTCTGACCACTTTCTTTAAAAAATGATGTAGTTGAGGGAGGTTTTAAAGAATGAATGCAGTCAAGGTCGAGGTTTTAATGAATGATGCAATCGAGGTGATGTCACTACATTCAATGGCGTGGAGATACAATCGATGGCTAGTTGTGGCCATTTGCATGCCCTCACACTAGACACATAAATCAAAGCTCAGGAACTTGGCAGATTTAGAAAGAAATGGTATCTTCACCCTTATCTTCACTTCCTTCCCCACCACCCTACAAAATGCAAGATTCAATGACAACTCCAGTGCACTACACAATGATAAAGAGGTGAGTTAAAAATATCGACAATACCCTAAGTGGAAGAAATGAAGCCGTAGATTGCAAAGATACTCACTTTAATTTGTTTTAAAGCAAAAGATGAAAGTTCAGGTACAAAATTTAAGTTGAAGTCAAATTTCAGAGATTTAAACGATGTGTATATGCATGCAGGCTGAATACACAGAACAAAAAAACAAAGCAAGCAAGGAAAAGGGAATCACTATATATCCTAGGTCCTAACTTTCTACAGGGTTGAATATACTAGCATTTACTCTATTTTGAAATATGTATAATCTTCATACACCGGATATCTCTATGGTTTTCACATTTAGAGTTACTTTTTTCCTTATCTCGTTACTTTTTTTCTTATCTCGTAGCTTTGAACAGTTTGTTGCATATTCAAAATGGTGACTAGTCTCTGGCATTACTTGCATGGAAGCATTACCTCGGCCTCAGAAAGGGACTTGCTTCTCTACATATTCCCTTGTTTTTAATAGTGGTAATTAGCCTCATGTTTATGACATGGTTACCTATCTTAATTTGATTATTTATTCATCTTTTTAATATTGATATTAAGTTGATGTTTAGGGTATGGTTATTTATTTTAATTATATAATATTTTTATGTGTTAGATTTACATAGCAATGCTTTTTTGTTTTGGTGGAAAATAAATCTCCATTGTTGAAACAATGGATTTGTGTATAATAGTGAAAATGAACAAGATAACTACATGGATAACAGGGAAAACATTCATTGGGTAATTGTATTACTGGTGCTCATTGGGTAATTGTATTACAACGCACTGTGCTGGCATTTTGACTTATCTTTTAACTTGGTGTTTTTTTAATTTTATAGGTTTTCATTGTCATTGTTGCTTTGTCCACAAAATCCCCACAGGTAGCAACTACTAGGGTAGAAAAACTTTATATTCCCTACATCTAAATATCTCTAAACCATGAAGCTATTAGGGTAGAAAATTTTTATATTTCTTGCATCTAAATAACCTTGATCTCCTCCTTCTAAAGCCTTGGACTTATTCGTAACATAACCATGATCTCCTCTTTCTGAAGAGAAAAAGACCAAATACTTCTGGGCATCATCCCATTTTGAAGGGATTGGCTTGGAAAGTGACTGTAGAATAGGCTTGTGATCATAATTCCCCTAATGGAAATCCCCTATCCCCGCCACCATTGGGGAACTCAAAACTACTAGAACCATTTTCATGCCTATTTTCATATGACTTGTAACAGTTACCTTCAAGGGATCCCATTTCTCCTATAAAAACACTTACAAAACTACCCTTCCGCACCAATTGCACTTGAGTATACTACTCAATATTTCTAAAGTCATAGGAAATTATCATAAACTCAAAATGTTGTTCATACCAACAAAATACTTGTGAATATATTCACAGTGATGCCATTTCCTTGGACCTAGAACAAACAATGCTCTTTTTATAATAACACAATATTAAATTTCCATAACAGGCTGTGTCTAATAATATATTAATCTAGCATGGCATGAACAATGATTTGATACAAGTTCCACTGGATACCAACTCATTGTTTTACAGCTAAATATGCATCTTATTCCAAAAAAAATTAACTACATTACAGAAATAAGCAGATCCCTATTCCATACCTCTTTTGCTTGCAGTTCAACTCGTTTAACTATCTATGGCTGCCAAGAGAAATATCAATTGATTTGTGGAGCACATGAAGAACATTGCTTATAACTTGCAACATTGTTTATGCAGATTGCCTCTTGCAGCTTTGCAATGGCCAATGGATTTTCCATTTGCTACTTCGGTCGTGAGACCACCATATCATGAGAGTAGGGGATGAAAAGAAGAACGTCTGGTGTAAGCAAAGCATTTAATGAGTTTAATGTTATCAAAATTAACATGCTCATATGATATATATTGACAAATTGACATATTTTTAAATACTACTTTACTATAAATTTATGTATCATAGTCAAAAATTTAGATTATCAATATAAATATAATAGTCAAAAATTTAGATTATCAATATAAATATAAAATATTCAAATTTTATCAGGTTTTTTTTAATAGAAGTTATTTTACATGGAGATCCAATCATACTAAATATTGATATGATCCAGGCTAAATACTCGAAATGGTATTAAAGTGATTTTGAACACTTAAATGTTCCTAATTAACTAATATAATTACAAATTGATATAATTCCAAGTTTGAAACCATAAATTAAATCATCAAATAATATAAATAGATATAATTTGAGTTTGAAACCATAAATTAAATCATCAAATAGTATAAATAATATAAACAGAAACCAAATAAACAATGTTAAATATTAGTGCGTCTTTACTAGAAAAATAATAATAATATAATATAAATTAAATAAAGATATTCTCCCTGTACACAATAAAATACATTGCTAAGCTATATATATGTATTTATGTAGTAGTATGTAGGTATAAAGGAGGAATAAGTCAGCACCTTATGCAAAAATAATTTATATCCCGAATTAGTCCGCCAAATTATTATCATGCACAACGAAAAACTAATTTGAGTTCATAGATTTTTTTTTAAACTAACTTGTACATTATTTTATACAACTTATATTTCTTTCCAGCTGTACTAATATATTGGCTCACAATTTATGAAGTCATGAACCATCTCATTGTATTTTGACAAATAAAATATACTCAATAAATTATTTATATATAACTAAACTTTTGCAATTTATGAAGTCATGAACTATCTCATCTGTGTTATTTGTATTTTGACCAATAAAATATACTCAATAAATTATTTATATATAATTAAACTTTTGCAGATTGTTATGCAATTTATGAAGTCATGAACTATCTCATCTGTGTTATTTATATTTTGACCAATAAAATATACTCAATAAATTATTTATATATAATTAAACTTTTGCAGATTGTTATGCAATTTATGAAGTCTATCTCATCTGTGTTATTTGTATTTTGACCAATAAAATATACTCAATAAATTATTTATATATAAATAAACTTTGTAAATTGTTAAAGTTTAGTAATATAGCTAAAGTTTAGTAGTATATTCGATTATTTATAAATTTTATTTTGAAAAATATTAGTGAATTATTTGTATATAACTCAACTTTTGCAGATTGTTTTTGAATTTCAATAATCCAAAACTTCAAGTAAGTAACCATAAAATCTAGATTGAATTCCAAACAATGATTTCATAACCCAATTATCACATGAATAATGTACCCTGCAAATATATACAATTTTTTAAACATTCTCATATTATTACATAAAAGAGAGTCTATTGAATGCTTGGACACTTTTTTGACATAATACAAATGAATTATAATGGAAATTTCTATATTTTAATTTTATAAAATTTTTGAATCTAAATTTATTATATATATTGGATATATTAAGATGGTTTTTCTGCTAGGTTTATTGAACTTTCATTTTATTTCTGTAAGGTAGCTAGAGAGGTAGTGGGGGTCGAGAGGGCTCATAGTGATAATAGTGGAGGTCATTCAATGTAAGGTGGACTAGTCCACTATATTATTAAATAAGGCCCACTATGATAGTTAGATATAATAAATGAGTAGTTAGATATAATAAATGTAAGAGGATTTCTTAGAAGGTTCTACATACACAAGAATATAGAGAAAACCCTTGAGGTAGAGAAACACCATACAATGGATCCTATTATGGAAGAAATCCTCTCATGTTCACTTGCCTCTTTGAGGGGACATCCTCCTATTGAGCTACCACTCCAAATACAATATTTCTCTTCATGTCCCATTACATTGCTTGAACCCCTTTATATAGTGCTACCATCATCTAAGAACATTTTAGAGGAGGAATCTTCTACAAGTAGAACCTTTTAAGAAGTCCTCTTACATTTATTAGATCTAACTATCCATTTATTATATTTAACTACCACAGTGAGCCTTATTTAATAATATAGTGGACCTAGTCCACCTTACATTGAATGACCTTACAATTTCCATACTTCAATTTTATAATTTTTATCATTCCAATTTACTATATTTCTATGTATTGTTGGTGAATGTGTCTAGCCAACTTAAAAAAAAACTGATTTCGAGGTAGACACAGTGATCAACCCCTTAGTTTACGATATTTCTATGTATTGTTATGATATTTCTATGTATTGTTGGTGAATCTGTCTAGCCAACTTTAAAAAGCTTGTTTTGGAGGTAGACACAATAAACAACTCCTTAGAACTAGTTTCAATTACCAACCACTCAGAACCAGTTTGAATTTAGTTTGAATTTCTTAAATCAAGCAACTTGACTAAAAATTACTTTCGATTTTTTAAATTCAAATAAATTACAAAAATTATCAATGAATACCATTAGAGCTCAAGTTCTGAATTGGACCTATGCCCGTAATTATTTTAATTTTGATATACTTTTAATTAATCAAAACTACTAATACACCTTGCAAATGCTCAATAACTATGTTAGTATTTATTTTAAAAACTATGACAGTAATGCTTAATAACTATTTAAGTATTTATTTTAAAAAATATGGCAGGGACTAGCCACCTCGTGGCTCTGTCTTGTTTGATACATTGTTTGAATATCTGCATATTCTTAACAAGTGAAGCTGTACATCAAATACTAGATTGATTCAGAAACAAACAATACTATACATTTTAACTTATACTATTTATCTTATAGTATAAGATAATCCATTTTTCAGTACGAAAAGTGAGCTGTATTAGTGTGATATTACAGCAGATTCTTAACAAATTACGTTGTACAGAAAATTGATTCGAATAACAATAGTTTATAATTTATGAAAAAAAATTCTAAGGTAGTATTTGATGCATTTGTGGGATGTTTTTTACTTTATGAAAAACAAAACCAATGCAAAACCAATGAGAGTATGTGTACAAGGAATGAAATACTTATTTATAATATCTTTTCATTTTTTTTTAAGGATGTATTACTTCTTGGTTTGAAAAGTGGTACTATTTGTAGCATTTTTTGAAGGGTTAAAATTATTATTTTTTTAATAATGGGTTTAACAATTTCTTAATGTTGTGATAAAATTTTTAAGATCTATATTTGAATTGAAAATTCATATTAAAAATATCATTTTTTTTAAGTGAAGATTATTATTTTTTTTAAATCCAGACTTAACAATTAGTAGTATTATTGTAACCAAAATATTAAAATCAACTCAAATAGATTTTTTTGAAATTGTAGTCATGACAATTGATATCATTGCAATCAAAATCTTAAAATCAACCACAAATTGAAAATATATGATATTAGTAACATGAGTTTTTTAAAACACAATTTTTTTTGGAACTTAAAATTGTAACATTTTTGAAATTTCTGTCAAAATTTTTAATATTATTACAAACACAATCATTAATTAAAAAAATAAAAAATAAAAAAAAATAGGAATTAGCCCTGCTACTTCATCTCGTTTTCTCCTATCCTTACCAGTTGTGGGGGAGGTAGGGGCACCACTTAAAAATGTAGTGGACAGGGGCACCACTCAAAAATGTAGTGGACTACAAAGGAGAGGGATACAAAAAATCATTATATATATGATTTGTATATAATTTAATTTAATTTTTTAAGTTTATTTATTTATAATTTTTTTTTTTTGTTTTTTTTTTTTTTTTTTTTTAAATATTGAGTTAATATTATTTTTGTCTAAGGTGCTGGTTTTAAGATTTTGGTTGCAAGGGTATCATTCATTAAGGTGATAATTTCAAAAAAGAAAATTTTAGCCTTGAAAAAAAGGGTGCTATTGGGAAGATCAATTTTCAATTTAAGAATTGATTTTAAGATTTTGGTTGTGATGGTGGTATGGATTGTTAAATCCATGGTTTCAAAGAAATTGTAATTTTAACCTTGAAAATAAATATGTGTTTCCATGTCATTTTTTTTTTGGGATTGGTTTTAAGATTTTTATTGATAACATTACGAAGTTGTTATTGTCATGATTGCAAACGGTGGTAATTTTAACTTCAAAAAAGTAAGGTGCTATGAGTAACATGAATTTTCTATTTGGGGAGTGATTTTAAGGGTTTTGTTAGCAATATTATGAGGTTTTAAGGCTATGGCTGTAAAATGTTGTAATTTTAACCTTGAAAAAAATGTTAGTTGTAGCACCTTTTCAATTCAAGTGTTAGTTTTGGTGTTTTTTACCTAAAAATGTGAGTTATTAAGGTTATAGTTCTTGTTTTGAAGACAATTCTTGTTAAGTCAATAACTATGTTAATGTTGACTTTAGGATAATGTATATTTAAATTGTACTAAAAAACTTATATTAGGGTGAAGTGTGTAATTTGGAATCTTAACAATTTATATGGGTGGAATACATTTATTAAATTGTCCAAAATACCAATGATATCAACATATAATGAAGCATAACAATATGAAAATTTGGTGGTACATTCAATTAATTTGCAAGATAAAAGGGTCTAACTTGGTGACCAACATATAATGAACACTAAAACTATGCATAAGTATTGTGTTCAGTTAATTTGTAAGGTAGTCTAATTGATGGTTTTGTTGGTTTCAATTCAATTCTAATAACACTAACTTCACACCATCACACTGCAATTAGTTCCAATGCATTCAAGTTGGACTTGCCATCTCAACTTGGCATCCATAATGTGGTGAATGTCAACAATTGAAGTTGTATGAACCATTTTAGCTTGGCATCCATAATGTGGTGAATGTAAAACCATTGAAACTATATAAACTACTTTATTTGAAGGATTTGTGACAAAGGCCACACTTTGGGATTTTCAAACTCCCAATCCTGAAGATACTCTTTTTGGTGCATGCACCATATCAATTGAGACACATCACATCACCACTTACTTGGCATTATAGGAATTTTGAGGTAAAAAATAGGCCATAAAGCAAAAAATATACTATAAAAAACGACTTTAAAAGAACCAATAGGATTCAAGATGATGATGTCAACCATAAAGGTAAATATTTTTGGAGGAAAAGAAATAGAACTTCTTTTTTTAATTATATTTTCGACTTATCTATGCACATGTTTACTCAAATTTACTCAAATGCATAATTTAATTATGGTTCCAATGAGTGCTCACACTTGAAATTTGAGTAAACTTGTACAGAGATAAGTCAAAAAGATGATTTAAGAAATAGTTTTCTTTCTTTTTCTCTGAAAATTCATAACTATTACTTTATTATTTTCCTTTGGAGGCCCATTTTAGACCTAAAATTTCCCCTAATGTGGGTCACGAAGAAAACTTTTCATTCAATCCAAGTGGTTGTCCCAATCAACATTTGAGTGACAACTTCCCCTTATTTAATAGAGATAGGAGGTGATTTCCTCAAAGTGGGGAGGAATCAATGAGACTTATTCTAATAAACATGTGTGAACATGTATTATATTTGCACTTTTAAATTTTATAGTTTAGTACACTTTGTATTTTATTTTTCTCTTTTGGGTGACTTAGTTTACATTGATCACTCACCCATTTTATTCTATTTTATTTGAGACTTGGTCGACTTGATCAATTTTGATCACTATCAACCCAATTGTGTACTCTATATAGTAATACAAAATAAGTGTACAACATCTATATAATTTCAATGTTTCTCTTCTACTTGCATACTATGACTTACCTATTCACTTATATGTGAGTCTTTTCCATTACTAATATTGTCCTCATATTAGGTGTTGTCATGAACCAAATGGTAAATAATC
>CBVK0101172972.1:0-13435 GCA_900067695.1 Picea abies | reverse complement strand
CGGGGGGGGGGAGGGACACATAGCTATGGAGCAGATGAGAGGGTGAATTGTGTTGATGGAGGAGCATGTGAGGTGTGGGAGTTACAATACCCATGTAAAAATAGAGTGGTGGTGTTGGATCCCATGAAGAGTGAGGAGAGAGAACCCCTAATTGCTGACGATGACCAAATATTAGCTCCAACCACTGGATTGTCAAAAATGTTGAGAAGTTCCTCCCCCATATGGTTTCGTGAGCCCTACAACAAGGTTGGAATTGGGGGCTAGCGGGGAAAATCAGGGGTGGGAGGGAAGAAACATAAACCACCTGCGACCGAGGTGAAGAACTTAGCCGGAGGAGGGCTATGAAAACCTTGACTGAAGACCCATTCCCAATATGAGCATAGTTCATTTTACTAATATTATGTATATGTGACAATGTTTTATATGGTTGATATGATCTTCTAATTTTTATTATTCATTTTTTTTTTATAAATACAATACTACTTTCAATTTTTGTAAGGTATTTTCATATAAACAAAAATTAACCAACGAAAATTTTTATATGGATTAATTTGCACGTCCAATTAGAAATCCAATATGTGTGTGTTAGTTTTTATTATGTTGAAATATTTTTGTGTAAGAATTAAAGTGGGGTTTATGAAAATACAATAATGAGAAATTCAATTATGGAATTGTGCTCAATATTAGATAGTTTGGGTAAATGTTATAAAACATTGTATTTAATGGTATTTGTGATTGGAGAAACACAATTCTTGTTAAAAAATCTATGGAAAGTAATCTATGGAATGATGAAAATATCTATATAATTACAAAGACTTGTAATTATGTAGAAATACAATTCTTGTGGATGACTTTGTGGAAAGTAATCTATAGGACAATGAAAATTGTTAGCCTCTAACTTTTATACAATCATGAAGTCCTAGTATACCACTTTTGTATTTCACATTCTAGGATATGGTTTTTGTTGAAATGTACACTTGACAATGAGGGGGGGGGGGGAACGGGGGGGGGGGGAATCAGTGTCACAAAACTTTGGACAATTTTCCACTTTTCATTAATTAATTGAAACAAATATATTTATTTCAATTTCTCAATCAATATATAAAAGAATAAATATTTTATTTATTTATTTAACTTGAATGAATACATAAAATCAATCTTCATATTCAAACAATTATTAGAGACCCAACTCTCTATTACAAGACCCAGCTTGTAGTTCTCAGATCCAATTAAGAAATGAGGAATCCAACCCTCATAACAAGTCCTAGCTTGTTGATCTCAGATCCAACTGAGATGTGAGGAATCCAACCCTCATACAAGACCCAACTTGTAAATAGGCACCAACCTGATAGAATGAATCTTCATTCAATCCATTATATATAAACATATATGCTTCAACAACTTCAACTACATTTTGTTCACCCTACTTATTTGTTTATATAGTCTCCTAATAGGTATGAGTTTGAAGCATTATGTCCCTTTGTTTGACCCATCACACCTCTTCATTTGAATTAATAATAATAATTTATATTATTATTATTATTACTATTTTGATTTAAAGCCTTCAAATCCATTGTTTTTCATTTTATTCTGTCCTCACTAAAAACCTGTTACTGCAAATGTTGCAGTATTCAAGTTCTACGGAGGCACTTCCTTCAAACCATGTTTTTCATATGACCATATGCATAGAACCACATGCTTATTAATTTAAGCACTACCTCTTCTTTCACCCAATCTTGTTATCTCCGAAGTGATATCTTCCAGAATGTTAATCTTGAGTTTACGTGTGTCCATAAACTTCAATGGTATAGATGTTATTTCGGAGCTTTGATACTCTAGGACTTCGGGTTACTAGAACTCTGAGTAGTTCAATTCCTCTGAAATAATAACCTACCGAATAAGTCATAAAGCGGTGGTGACTGCTTGTTGTCGGTTAATACCTCCGCTTATGCTATCCTTCCACTATGCTTTATCAATGGTTGAGAATGCTCCCAAAGTAGATCAACAATTGGTGTTACTTCGTGATTTACAATTTACTTTATCCTTGTTGAAAAGTCAACAAGAAACATGTTTCTAATTTACTTTTCCCTTAAATAAATTAGACAATAAATATTAATCTATCATTTCATTCATAACCGAGTGAGTTGGATTTGTAACAGAATCATAAGTGTAGTTAAGTGAGTTAATATCAGTTGTACTAGTTGTAACTAAACATGCACTAGTGAGAGTTCAGTTAATTAGTGAACTCACATGCAATTGAAGATTCACCACGGTTAACTACATGCATGTCATATCCAGTGGAGACCCAGTTGAGATAACAGGTGAAAGGGAAAATTTGGATATCAGTTGTGATTTGATCACACATGCAGTGGATATGATTATGAGCATGTGAAAACTAGGTAATTCGAATGATTTGATCATTGTGAGAATTCAGATTGCAGAGATTGTGCAGAGGAGGCAGGCTGTTTGGACATGGAAATTGGCACATGTATTTGCTGATTTGTGTATGATAGTGTGAGACGATTGTATTGTACTGAGAGCTCTTGGATTAGAGTTTTGTATGAGATTGTTTCATGATTCATGATATACATAATATATGATAGTGGGGTTTTTAGATTTACGCTTTCCCGGTAAAACTTATGTGTTGTGTGCTATTGATATTTAACTTTGTGCTCATGGTTGTGATCGTGGTTTAATTTAATCCGCAAGAATAATAATAGAATCGATTCTGTATTTAACAATAGAGGAAATTGTTAGATCAAGAGAATTGAAGGAATACATTAATTTGTATTGAAATTTCTACATGGTATCAGAGCCATGAAGGCCATAGAGTCACAGAAGTGAGGTGCGAACATAATTACATTCTTGCAGGTCTCGTCTCTAGCAGGGTGCGAACCCTAGTACTGAAAACTTCCCTCTAGCATTATCGTAGGCTACAGTGGAGCAGGGTGTGAACTTCCCTCACCCTAACAGTTGAGCAGGGTGAAAAATTCTTGAGAATTCTCGCAGGCTATAGTGGAGCAGGGTGCAAACATCCCAGGCAAGTTCATAGGCTACACATAGGTAGGGTGAGAGCTTCCCTCAGGTTGCTCTCAGGTGGGGTGCAAACCTCCTAGGGAAAGATGAAAGTGCAGGAGTTGAGTTTTGGGTTGGATAACAATCTAATTTGCAAGATTTTCTTGGTGCGAAAGCTGATTCAAGATCAAAATGTCTTTCAATGGCTTGAGGTTGGAGTATGCACTTGAGGGCAGCTCTAACTACATCGCTTGGAAGGACAGTATGGAAGCAGTACTCGAAGACAATGGCTTGAAGGGTTACATTGACAACGATGTTCCTAAGCCGGATGTGACAGATACTGCAAATCTTGATTCATGGAAAAAGAAAGTGGCGAAGGCGAGGAGGATTCTGTTGGAGGGAGTACGAGACCACATTGTCTCAAGTCTCCATGGGAAAAACACACCATATGCATTGTGGAAGGTTTTGACAGATTTGTTCCAAAACAGTAGCGACCATAGGAAATTGGTGCTCAAAGATAAACTCAGGAAGATCAAGATGGAGAAAGGTGACACCATTCCAAAATATCTCACGAAGTTTGTCCAATGTCAGGATGAGCTTGGAAGTGTGGGAATAACAGTCATTGCTGATGATTTGATGAGCTTGGTGCTCCTAGGGCTTCCTAAGAGTTGGCACAATTATCAAGAATCTGTTAATGGAAGGGAAAAATTGCCAGATTGGGAACGACTATGGTCGGATTTAGTGCAAGAGGAGTTCAGGCGGAACACCAGAGATGGATCTTCATCAAAGAGTGATGATGAAGAGGATTGTGCTTTGACTGTCAAGTAAAGGAAAGAGAAAGGGAATAAATTCCAATAAAAATCCAAGTCTAAAGTCAAGAAGCTGGATTTGTCCAAAGTGAAGTGTTTTCACTGTCACGAATGTGGGCATCTCACTACTAACTACCTGCAGAAGAAGAAGAAGAAGACGGTTGCTAGATCTGCAACTGGTGAGGCTCTTGTCTCACAATTTGATCTTGACTTCACTTTGATCACATGCATGGAATCAAGTGCATTGGGATCGGTGTGGTATTTGGATAGTGGCACTTCCTTCCACATGATGGGAGATAAAGATTCTTTCATTGACTTGGAGGAGAAAGATCTCAGAATGCATATAGAGATGGGAAATGATGGACGATACAGTGCAACTGGTATTGGTACCATTACCTTTCAGAGGGAGTCAGGTAAACCATTTCAATTGAAAAATGTTATGCATGTTCCAAGTTTGAAGAAAAACTTGGTCTCAGTCGCAATGTTGGAGGACAGAGGCTATGATGTTGTTTTTAGTAGTGGTAAAGCCTACATGCGACATAAAGCAACAGGTCAAGTCAATAAGATAGGGATTCGAGTTAAGAATCTCTACATGTTGGAGGTATATGGCTGCAATGCCATGATAGGCAAGGCAGAAAAAGTGGTGAGACGGGATGAGGGTGAATTATGGCACAGAATATTGGGCCATCTTCATCATGGAGCCTTGAAGATCATGCAACAAATATCTACTGGAATTCCAAGGGGAACACTTGCTCAGTCAGATCAATGCAAGGGGTGCACCCTGGGGAAGTATGTAAATTCCACCTTTCATGAAAAGGAGAAACGTGCTTCGGTGATCTTGGAGAGAATTCACACAGACGTGTGTGGACCATTCTTGGTTGCTTCAACAACAAAACATAGGTATTATGTTATTTTTGTTGATGAATTTTCTCGTAAATGCTGGATATTCTTCATGCAGAAGAAGGATCAAACATTCTCAAAGTTCTGTGAGTTTAAAGCATTGGTGGAGAAAGAGTTGGGGAAGCAAGTGAAGGCTCTAAGGAGCGATAATGGTGGAGAATACATCTCTAATAAATTCAAGGACTTCTGCAGCAGAGAAGGAATTCGAAGAGAACTCATAGTGCCTCATAACCCACAATAAAATGGGGTCATGGAGAGAAAGAACAGAACAATCGTGGGTGCAGCACGAGAGATGTTGCATGATCAGGGCCTACCAATGAATTTGTGGGCAGAAGCATGCAATACTGTGTTTTATGTGCAGAACTGTTGTCCTCATAGAGTACTTGGCATGAGTACACCTGAAGAAGCTTTTACTGGTAAGAAACTTGATGTTTCTCATTTTAATATTTTTGGCTCATCTGTTTATGTGAATGTGACCAAGGATTCAAGGAAGAAGCTGGAACTAACTGCTGAAGTTGGGATATTTTTGGGGTACACAGAAACACCCCATAATTATCGTGTGTATTTTCCGAACAGTAATATGATTTTTATGCGACGAGATATAAAATTTGATGAGGGGAAAGCCATGCGGTTGTCACTTGAGAGGGAACTAGACTTGCATGCAGAAGAGGAACTGTTGGTTCCCAAAGATGAGTCTCAAGATGTGGATCAGCCACATGAAGAGGTTCATGGAGTGGAGGAAACCACTCAAGCAGAGCTATCCATCAGAAATGGCAGAAAGCGCACCACGAAAGATGATAGATTGAGACTAGATGCTGCATAGAATGTAGGAGCCCCTACTTCACAGCGCAGACAAAGATAGTCTCTTGATCGATTTGTTGGATACATGGCTCTCATGAGAAAATGTATTGTGACTGAACCATCTTCCTTTCAAGAAGCAGTGCAGAACCTCACTTGGGTTGATGCTATGGTAGAGGAGTATGACTCCATTGTCAAAAATAGTGCATGGAAAATTGTCCCAAGACCAATTGATAAATCAGTGGTAAGTTCGAGATGGATCTACAAGGTAAAGCAAGTTGCTGATGGGAGTGTGGAGAAATACAAGGCTAGAATTGTGGCCTGGGGCTTCTCACAGATTGAGGAGATAGATTATGATGAGACCTTTGCACCTGTCACAAGGTACTCTTCCATAAGATCCATCCTTGCACTCTCAGTGCAGATGGGCTGGCGCATTCATCAAATGGATGTAAAAACTACGTTCCTCAATGGGATCATTGAGGAAGAAGTGTACATTGAACAACCATAAGGTTTTGAGACTTTTGACAGAGAGTCGCATCTGTGCAGACTCAAGAGAGAACTGTATGGGCTGAAGCAAGCACCCCGTTGTTAAGCCCTAATATTGGCTCATTACCACTTAATTGGGGCATATTAGATTAGTAATGTTATTTTATTTATGTCAGCTTTAGGCCATTAGTTGTAATTTAGATTAGTTATGTTATTTTATTTATGTTGGCTTTAGGCCATTAAACCTCCTAGTCTCCTATATATACCAAGGAGACATCTGAGGTTTTTCTATGCTATATTGATGTTTGGTTCTTAACACCCGTGCTTGGTACACTCGGATAGACAACTATTTCACTGGATTGGGCTTCACCAAAAGTGAAGCAGATGCAAACCTATACCAAATTGTGGTGGAGGGTAAGCTTTTGATCATTGTGCTTTATGTTGATGATTTAATATTGACTGGTGATGAGCAACTGATACACTCATGCAAGGAGGACCTTGCAAAGGAGTTTGAGATGAAGGATTTGGGCCTTCTTCATTAGTTCCTTGGTTTGGAAATATGACAGCGAGATGGTGAAATTTTTGTATCTCAAGGAAAGTATGCAAGAGAGATACTCGCTAAGTTTCACAAGGAGGGCTGCAAACCCATGGATACTCCTCTTCCAGAAAACTGGAGGAAAGAGGATGCTACTTCTGGAGAAGTAGTGGATGCTACTGTCTATCGACAGTTAGTGGGTTCGCTAATGTATTTAGTGAATACGAGACTGGACATTTGCTACGTGGTTAACCAGCTAAGTCAAGCGATGGTTAAGCCTACCAAACTCTTTTGGAAGGAGGGTAAGCATGTCCTGAGATATCTGAAGGGAACATCTGAGTATGGATTATGGTACAGATAGACGGATGAGGTGAAGTTGCATGGCTTCACGGATGTAGATTGGGTGGGCAACCCAACAGACAGAAAGAGCACATTATGGGGGATCTTTAGTATCATATCTACAGCTGTTTCTTGGTACAGAAGGAAACAAAGATCCGTGGCACTTAGTTCAATGGAAGCGGAATACATGGCAGCGAGCCAAGATGCATGTGAGGCTATCTAGATGAGGAAGATCTTGGCTGGTTTGTTTGGTTCTCATTTAGATCCGACAATGATTTATTGTGATAATCAGAGTTGCATTAAACTCTTGATTAATCCTATGTTTCATGACAGATCTAAGCATATAGATATCCGGTATCATCATCTCAGAGATTGTGTGCAGCGGAAGATCATGTTGCTTCAATACATTCCTACGAAAGATCATGATGTGGACATTCTGACGAAGGGGCTCACCAGGAGAAAATTTGAATATCATAGAGATAGGATTGGGGTGAAGGATAATCCCTTTCTTGTTGAGAGGGAGTGTTGAAAAGTCAACAAGAAACATGTGTCTAATTTACTTTTCCCTTAAATAAATTAGACAATAAATGTTAATCTATTATTTCATTCATAACTAAGTAAGTTGGATTTGTAACAGAATCATAAGTGTATTTAAGTGAGTTAATATCAGTTGTACTAGTTGTAACTAAACATGCACTAGTGAGAGTTGAGTTAATTAGTGAATCCACATGCAACTGAAGATTCACCATAGTTAACTACATGCATGTCAGATCCAATGGAGACCCAGTTGAGATAATAGGTGAAAGGGACAATTTGGCTATCAATTGTGATTTGATCACACATGCAGTGGATATGCTTATGAGCATGTGCAAACTAGGTAATTCAAATGATTCGATCATTGTGAGAATTCAGATTGTGCAGAGGAGGCAGGCTGTTTGGACACGGAAATTGGCACATGTATTTGCTGATTTGTGTATGACAGTGTGAGACGATTGTATTGTAATGAGAGCTCTTGGATTAGATTTTTGTATGAGATTGTTTCATGATTCATGATATACATAATATATGATAGTTTCATGATTCATGATATACATAATATATGATAGTGGGGTTTTTAGCTTTACGCTTTCCCGGTAAAACTTCTGTGTTGTGTGTTATTGATATTTCACTTTGTGCTCATGGTTGTGATCGTGGTTTAATTTAATCCACAAGAATAATAGTAGAAGCGATTCTGTATTAAATAGTAGTGGAAATTGTTAGATCAAGAGAATCACAGGAATACATTAATTTGTATCGAAATTTCTACAATCCTTCCATTGTACTCGATCCACGGTCGAGAGTGTTCCCGAATTATATCAACGATTGGCATTATTTTTGGAACCAAATCAATGGTCTGGATTTGATCCTTACACTATCCTTCAACTGCTTAATCCAATGACTATGACTTAATAAAAGGTTGAGATGGATGACCAATTTTTACTTCGGGACTTTGGGCCTCAACAATATTTCAACCTTTCGGAGTACATTTCGCTAAAGTGCTTATTAGCACTTTCTTCTTGATAACCTCCACTTGTACAAGAGCTAGGACCGTGTGATTAACCGTTCCAAGAATTTTTTCTGTCAGCGATATCGACTGTGAATCTTCCTTCTCGACGAATGGTCAGATCTTATTTTGGAGCTTCGCCACTCTGGGAGTTCGGAGGTCCAGGTAATTGTTGTTCCAATTTTCATTGGAGTTGGTCAGCACTGAAGTGGCCAACATGGGAGAGATTAACTCATGTTTTGATCTAACGGTCATGTGAGAATACAAAGGATATTAGATCAATGATTATCATTGACTTCAACCTTCAACGCTTCGAGTATTTCCCCTGAAGGACAAACTTCCGGAGTGACATAACTTGTTGACATCACTGCTGACTTGGCACTGGTCGAGTGGCTGCCATGTGTCACCTAGATTCGTGACTTACATAACCTAAAGTGCCAAATAGAGCTTGACCCTTGTCACCATCTGATTGTGCCATGTGTCCTTACTAACGCGGTATTTCTAACGTGGATCTCTTGACATGGCACATGTCCTCCTTTTGGTCGTGGGTTCCTATGAATCCTTGATCCAATGACTAAGGTCAACTCTTATATCAACAGTCCATATTTATTTCGGCATTCGAGTCTTTGGGTTATTTGTTCCCAATTCTCAATTCCCCCGAAGTGAGATTACCTGAATAAACCTCGAGCAAGTTGACTTCATCTAACAATCAATCTTTGACACGAAAGGATTAACATGATCCAACGACTGTCGGATTTCGAATATTAGGGATCTCGTGAATCCTTGATCCAAAAAATGTGATCAGTTCTATATCAATGGCATAGATTCATTTTGGTCTTCAGGCTTTGGGTTATTCGTTCCCAATTCTCAATTCTCTGAAGTGAGATTCCCCGAATAAACCTCGAGCAAGTTGACTTCATCTAATGATCCATCTTTAACGTGAAAGGATTAACACAATCCAACGACTGTCAGGATTTCGGCTATTAGGGATCTCATGAATCCTTGATCCAACGACTATGATCAGTTCTAGATCAAAGGTCTAGATTCATTTCGGCCTTCGAGACTTTGAGTTATTCGCTTTTCCTACTTCCCAATTATACTGAAACGAGATTCCTCGATTAAACCTCGAGTAGCTTCTAGATCTGACGGTCCTGGTTTGTCCTGAAATCTTACATCAGTGGACAATATTCCTCCTCAATTCTTTTGTAGTTTTACTATGGGGATTTTCAATCTCGACTGTGTTTCTGCAATGCACTTTTCCTTCTGAGATTTTTGGTTTTGTACTTGATTTATAACTGATTGAGATCATTGATCTGTTGGGAATTCGATCTTGATAGTGTTTTTGTATTGTGCTTTCCCTTCTAAGCTTTTAATAATTATTTGTTCACTCCTTTTGTACATGGATCTAGTGTTTCTGATCTCGTACAATCTAATATGCTTCCTCTCCTGAGATTTAGGTATATTCCTCTGCATGTTGTTCATAACAACTCATCATTACTGCAATGCACTTTCCCTTCTGAGGTTTTAATAATTATTTGTGCACTCCTTCTATACATGGATCTAGTGTTTATGATATCGTGCAATCTAATATGCTGCCTCTCCTGATGTTTATGTATATTCCTCTCCATGTTGTTCATAACAAATCAACATCACATCATAATGACATCGACTATTGACATCAATGACAATATGTCCAACAATCTCCCCCTTTATCATTGAAGGAAACACACTAACTTCATACACAAACTCCCCCTGTGATGATTCTTCTCTCCTCTGAAGTAACTCTCCCCCTTTGACATCATTGGAAAAGGGTTGTTCCCCCTATAATTAATCTCTATCTGTCTCTATGCTAATGACTGGAATCTGAACTTGGGTAACTCCCCCTGCAATCATGCTCTGCTTTCCTTCAACATTCATGACAAAGAGTGAGGCTCTGACTGTTTTTCTTCCCCTGTGAATTTAATAAATTCTTATCTCATTCCATTGAGATATTTGTGTTTCAAATAAGTAGTCTTTTTGATACCATCTTGTAGTGATACCCATTTGTAGTGATCAAGTCTTTCAAACCTTAATCTAATTATTTTATTATTTGATAACCAAAATACCCCCCCTGAGTTTTTACTGACTTTCCTTTGTCAATAGAAAAAAATTATGAATTTTACTGATCTTTTTAATCTTCTTCTTATTCTTCTTTGATATTTCATAGGAATATCAATTGAGGATTGATACCAATTGTTTCAATACCAATTTTGTTATCTTTGCTGAATGATACCCCTTGCACTTCTCTGCTACTTTTTTCTCTTCTCCCATTTTTACAAAAGTGACAAAAAGGATATTTTATTGCTCCTTTGAGTTCATAATCCCCCTAAGGTGATTCTCCTCTTTGTCCATTTTCTTCTTCTTGTATTCTATAACTAACCCTACCAATGGTTTTTCTTTTGACCACTAATCTTTAGATAATCAAGATTTTCCATATGTCATTTAAAAAAAAACTCTTGGCATAATCCTTTGATTTTGTAGAAACCAAATTAAAAGTCTTTTTGTATTTTCTTTCTTTTGCTAATAGGTTATGACATCATCAGAATTTGATATTGTCCCATATTCTTCTATAGGCACTTCCATTTCTTGAGCTTGATCTATTTCATATCGAATTTCACATTCTTTATTAGGACCTTCACCCATCATTTTATCATTATTAATTTCTTCATTTTCAGGTGTAATATCATATTTCTTGCTTTCTCCTTCAGATTTTCTTCTCCATATCTCTCTATGAGATATTTTGCCTTTTGTACCTTCTCTTTCTAATTGTGTTTTTGGAGATTTGTCATCTCCTTTCTTCTTCAAACTTTTATTAGGTTTTCTCACTGACTTGAATGATTTATTTAAGGATTGACTTTTTGAACTCCTGCAACTTTGGGGTTTGTGCCCAAACCTATCACAGTTGTAACATCTCATTGTATGACAAAATTTTACTGTGTGCCCAACAAAATTGCATCTCCAACATCTAATTGAGTGTTTGGATTTTCCTGCATATCCTTTCTCTAGTTTCTTGCAGTCCATTGCTTTATGGCCAAAGTTATGACAAGAAAAGAAATGGCCATTGAAGGTGTTTCCATTCTTGAATTTATTTTTGCTTGAGATGTCTGTCTTTTAATTTTCTTCTTTGTTTTTACTTCTATAGCTTCTTTCCTTAACAAAGTTCATGGCTTGTAATTGGTTTGTGATTGCACTGTTTCTTTTTGAGAAGGATGATCTTTTCCCATGTTTGTAAATGGTGCTCCACTTGTCACTATCTTCTTTCTTATTGTATCCAAGACCAATTTTGTCATTATCTAATCTTTGACTGTTCCAAATCTTATCTAGGATAGTTGATCTATTCTAAAAATTGATAGTCTTGTTTGTCTTTTCATTCATCTTTTTGAGATTGACTATTTCTAATTTCAACATATGGCATAATTCTTCCCTTTTGGATGATTGCATCCTCTAGGATTCTTCATTTTTCTTGGCCTCAATTGAATCTTTATATTTGCATTACTGTATTCATGTGTCTTCTTAAGGTTGATCATTTCTGATTTCAACTTCTAACACGTCTCTTCCTTTTTCGTCAACTGAATCTTTAGGGATTCTTCTACTTACTTAGCATGTTCCAATTGAGTATTTAGATTGATGACTATTTCTTCTATCTCATCCAAGAATTCTTTGCATTTAATATTTTTTTCATGCCTTCAATTCTTCCATATCTTTTGTTAGATCAAAAACTTTAGTTTTCAATATTTTGATTTCTTCCTCGTATTCTAGCTGAATCCTTTGAGGTTGATGGCTTCTAATTCAAAAATTTGGCAAGATTCTTCCTATTTAGTTATTTGGATGTTCTGGGCTTCTTCCTTTTTCTTAGATTCTCCAATTTGAGTCATTAGATATGCATTAGTACTTTCATTTATCTTATTGAAGTTGATCATTTCGGATTCCAACATGTGGGAAGAATTTTCTTTCCTAGTTAACTAAATCTTTAGGACTTCTTCACTTTCTTTAGTTTCCTCAAGTTGATTTTTTAGAATGTTAACCAATTCTTCCGTTTCATTTAGTACTTCTTTTCTTTTATTGTCATGTGTCTTTAATTATTCCATTTCTTATGTTAGACTAGCAACTTCAGTTTTCAATCTTTTGATCTCTTCTTCTTTATTTTCTAACTGAATCTTTTGCTCATGCTCTTCATGGTTAGATGGATCTAACTATTGTAGTAGCAACATATCTTTTTGTTGAAGTTTATCCAACTCTTATAGAGTGCACATAGTTGTGTAGTCAAGATTGTCAATAGTCCCCACAAGAACTTTAGTATATAAACCATTTCCTGGTTCCATATGAATCTCTTCTATTGCTGCTGTAACAACAATCTTAAGATTCTGTAGTATTTCTTTAGTACTTATTGAGTTATGAATTAATTCCTTGATGGAATTATTTCCTTCATTTATGACCGAGGATTGAATTAAATCCTTGACGAGTTTATCCTTTTTGATGACAGGGCGTTGTATCATGTCTTGCATTTTATTATGATTAGAAATCTCTTCCTCAGTATTATGTTTTTCAATCTGATTGGAATTATCCTTTTCTTTATCTTGTTCCTTATCTTGATAATAATTTTCTTCTTCTGAGTTTTGTTCTTTATTCTGAGAGGAATCCTCTTTATCTGAGTCTTGATCCTTAATTTGATAATATTTCTCTTCTTCTTATGTTTCATTATGATAACAATTTTCTAGTTAGAGCCATAATTCTTTAGCAGATTTGTAGTGCCTCATCTTTTCTTTGACTTGGTATGACAATCCATCCTGGATTTCTTTTAAGGCTAATGAATTGTTTCTCCTTGCTTCCATAGAAGTTTTGTTTTTTCTCTTTCAAGTAGTTAAGTGTCATGGCTTACTTACTACCTGTTATAAGCAAAATCTGTCCATAGGGACGGATCCGACCTATCCGGTTGCGAAGCCGGTTACAACCCCTTTGGTAGCTCGGCAC
>CBVK0101172970.1:0-19157 GCA_900067695.1 Picea abies | reverse complement strand
ACTGTTTTCATCTCAATCCGAGCACTTTGAAAATTGAGCAAATTTTTGCCCCCTGGTCCAGATTTTGATCAGTGATGGCAACCGTAACATGTATAAATATTATGTGCCCCTATGGCATGAGAGGTAAAATTGGATTTGAGTAATAACGCCTTCTAAAATAGTTTATGTTTTGATGGCATGCATATGATTTGAATGGTTGTTGTATTCCATTGATACCCAAGTAGGGTATGGTTTAGGAAGAAGAACCTGCATGATGGAGGTGTGAACCTTTGACAGTTGAGGATGATTGAAATCCTTGGAAAAATACATGAACAAATATATTTCATGAATACATTTCCCAATCAAGGAGTGATTGGGAATAAAAGTTCTCAAAGGTAGCACAATGATGTAACACAATGAGGAGATGCATGTGATAAGAGAGTGGATATATATAGGACTTCCCATTATGGAAGTATTATCTTCTAGTGCTCTATGGAATTGCAAAATGGTAAAGAGAGAAATTAGGTGGCCATAAATGTCGGCACCCTGGTTACCAATGAAGAAAGAATGCTTGAATGCATTCATGTGAAACCTTTAGTTTCATGTATACTTATTTGAGGTCATGGTTAGTTGAAGTAGGAAAACACAGTCCTGATGTAAACATAATTGTGTATAAAGCAACCATGTGGTAAAAGGTTGGTTGAGTTCCAACCCACCAAGGAAAAGTTCCTAATATGAAAAGTAATAATCTGAAAATCAATATAAGGGTGCATTGTGCGTAAATATGACCATGGATATTGGCACATTGATTAGATTCATTTTGATGTTTGATTTCATTTTGAAAGGAATGGTATTTTCTTTTTGAATAAATGAACTTGATTGTTAGTATGCAAAACTCTGAAATTGTTTGTGAACCACTAAAAGTATGCAATGAAAATATAATGTGCATGAGAACTAACAATTTGTTGGATGCTTGAAGAGGAAGTTGCAAGAAGAAAGGTCTTGGATGTGGTAGTGATGTAAGTTCACAAAGAAGAGCAATGCATGATGATTATAAAAGAGCCAAATTTCTATGAGAAAGAGATCTCATACTTGTGAATCTGGTTATGTGTGGAACAAATATGAAAATGAAAATGTGAAATTTGAAATCTGTGGATAATTGATTTGAATTTTTTTGATAAATTGATGAGAGTATCTCCTGGATTTCTATATACATGCGATACAAGTGAGATAAAATATCTATCCAAAGGGACATAAGAAAACTATTAAGATGAAAAACATGGTAACATGCTAATGTTGTGACATGAGAACCCTGTGATAAGCCATGATCTCAATATAATTATGTATTGTGGTGACACATGTCGAAGGGACGATTTAGACAGAGCAAGTGTGAGGGACGCCTCAACTGTAAGACTCATGGAGGTATCAAAAATTATTCTTGTGTGAGAAATCCCTAACAAGGCAAGATGGATCACCGGAGGGACTGTATAGTAGAGAAGGGAATGTCTGGGCCTAGGCCTCGAGGGTGAGTGACCACAAGGAAGAAGAGACTCCAATAGTTTTTGTAATATGTTTATTTCAATCATGCACACAATGGGTATGTCAAGGAAAGAAATGAACCAATTTAATGAGACAACCATATGGATGCAGATCCATGAGCTGTACAGATAAGAATTGTGCTAACTTGCGAATAATTCCACTTGGATTTAAACAACAATAAAATGTTTTGCATGAAATGATAACTAATATGCTTGCTGTTGAAAATTGTTGTAGGCATGTGCTAAATGATAAGAGTCTCGAAAAGGACCAGAGGAAAAAAAGGAAAATGACATTGAAGCAAATCAAAGATGAAGTCATGGAAAGTGTAGGTTGAGAAGAACACCGAGGACGATGTTCCTTTAAGGTGGAGGGGATTGTAACACCCATGTTTCCCCCAACTTGTAATTAATAATAATTTATGAGTTCCATACAATGGATTTCAAATATTGTAAATGTACTATTGTTTAATTGTAAACACTGAAAATTAACTGATGGGTGAAGCCTTAAATTACTGGCCATGATATCACTAGAGGAATGAGAGGAAGTTCTATTAATTAAAAGGACTCCAAGCCACCTTGCAGAAATATTAATTGGAAAGATTTAGATTATTTTCCCTTAGTTCAGATAATAAGAAAAATCAGTTAATGAGGAGGGGTTGGTATTTGAACAACCAACCAACCCAATGAATGGAAGTATGGAGAGTTGATAGAAGGGATAGGAAGGGGTCAGCTATGGGACAATAGTATTGGCACAAAATGATTAGACCAGGGTTGTCTTCAAGTTATCAACAAAAGGTACTGATGTAGTCTAGTGCGTTGGCATTTTCATCTTCTCGAGAGGGAATAAGTCTCCCCCGAAGTGCAATTGAGAGGAGTAGAGGAGGGAAGGGTAATGAGAACACTCAAAAAGATCCCCAAAGTATCAAGATTCAAATTATTCCCAGGCAAGCTATTTTAAACATGTTGTAGTCCTAAACATTTCCTAACTGAGAATGGAGAAACATAGTTGCTTCGACATTCATAAGGAATTTATAATCATTTAAGCATACCGGACATGAAAGATAACACATCATAACATTCAATAGAATAAGAAAGCTAATTACACAAGATATTTTCTTTTAATTGGGTCTCCAACTGTATTATCATATAACAGGTCTCTTCTCAGATTTTAATTGGGTCTCCAACTGTATTATCATATAACAGGTCTCTTCTCAGAATACATGATCATCTTGAGTCACATATGCAAATGGTCATGCCAAAGATAATCAACAAGTGCTTCTCCACTAGTGAGAGACAAGGTTATCTTAGTCCCTTTCTCTTTTCAAACCTATAGTAATACATGACTCTATTACATTATCAATCTTGTTCTTAACTAGATCTCAGGATTCATCCTAGCTAACTACAATAATAAGTGGAACTAGACTCGTAATTGGACTTGAACTTTCCCAACCTTAACCTTGACCTTACCAACCATCACAATCATTACCAACCAAATGCCAACCAAATAATGATTATCAACCCTGGTTACCAATGAAGAAATAATGCTTGAATGCATTCATGTGAAACCTTTAGTTTCATGTATACTAATTTGAGGTCATGGTTAGTTGAAGTAGGAAAACACAATCCTGATGTAAAAATAAATGTGTATAAAGAAACCATGTGGTAAAAGGCTGGTTGAGTTCCAACCCACCAAGGCAAAGTTCCTAATATGAAAAGTAATAATCTGAAAATCAACATAAGGGTGCATTGTGTGTAAATATGACCATGGATATTGGCACATTGATTAGATTCATTTTGATGTTTGGTTGAATTTTGAAAGGAATGGTATTTCCTTTTTGAATAAATGAACTTGATTGTTAGTATGAAAAACTCTGAAATTGTTTGTGAACCACTAAAAGTTTGCAATGAAAATATAATGTGCACGAGAACTAACAATTTGTTGGATGCTTGAAGAGGAAATTGCAGGAAAAAAGGTATTGGACGTGGTAGTGATGTAAGTCCACGAAGAAGAGAAATGCATGCTGATAATAAAAGAGATGAATTTCTATGAGAAAGAGATATCATACTTGTGAATTTGGTTCTGTTTGGAACAAATCTATAAATGAAAATGTGAAATTTGAAATCTGTGGATAATTGATTTGAATTTTTTTGATAAATTGATGAGAGTATCTCTTGGATTTTTGTATACATGTGATACAAGTGAGATAAAATATCTATCTGAAGGGACATAAGAAAACTGTCAAGATGAAAAGCATGGTAACATGCTAATGTTGTGACATGAGAACCCTGTGATAAGCCATGATCTCCATATAATGATGTATTTTGGTGACACATGTCGAAGGGACGATTTCAATAGAGAAAGCGTGAGGGATGCCTCAAATGTAAGACTCATGGAGGTCTCATAAATTCTTCTTGAGAGAGAAAGCCCTAACAAGGCAAGATGGATCACTGGAGGGACTGTATAGTAGAGAAGGGAATGTGTGAGCCTATGCCTCAAGGGTGAGTGACCTCAAGGAAGAGGAGACTCCAATAGTTTTTGTAATATGTTTATTTCGATCATGCATACAATGGGTATGTCAAGGAAAGCAATGAACCAAGTTAATGAGACAACCATATGGATGCATATCCATGAAATGAACAGATAAGAATTGTGCTAACTTGCAAATAATTCCACTTGGATTTAAACAACAATAAAATGTTTTGCATGAAATGATAACTAATATGCTTGTTGTTGAAAATTGTTGTAGGCATGTGCTAAATGCCAAGAGTCTGGAAAAGGACCAGACCAACAAAAGGAAAATGATGTTGAAGAAACTCAAAGATGAAGTCATGGAAAGTGTAGGTTGATAAGAACACCGAGGACGATGCTCCTTTAAGGTGGAGGGGATTGTAACACCCATGTTTCCCCCAACTTGTAATTAATCATAATTTATGATTTCCATACAATGGCTTGAAAATATTGTAAATGTACTATTGTTTAATTGTAAACATTGAAAATTAATTGATGGGTGAAGCCTTAAAGTACTGGCCATGATATCACGAGAGGAATGAGAGGAAGTTCTATTAATTTAAAGGACTCCAAGCCACCTTGCATAAATATTAATTGGAAACATTCAGATTATTTTCCCTTAGCCTGGATAACAAGACAAGTCAGTTAATGAGGAGGGGTTGGTATTTGAACAAACAACCAACCCAATGAATGGAAGTATGGAGAGTTGATAGAAGGGATAGGAAGGGGTCAGCTAGGGGACAATAGTGTTGGCGCAAAATGATTAGACCAGGGTTGTCTTCAAGTTACCAACAAAAGGTACTAATGTAGTTTAGTGCGCTGGCATTTTCATCTTCCCAAGAGGGAATAAGTCTCCCCCGAAGTGCAACTGAGAGGAGTAGGAGAGGGAAGGGTAATGAGAACACTCAAATATATCCACAAAGTATCAAGATTTATATTATTCATGTGCATGATATTTTAAACATGTTGTAGTCCTAAACATTTCCTAACTGAGAATTGAGAAACATAGTTGCGTCGACATTCATAAGGAAGTTATAATCATTTAAGCATACCAGACATGAAAGATAACACATCATAACATTAAATAGAATCAGAAATCTAATTACACAAGATATTTTCTTTTAATTGGGTCTCCAACTGTATTATCATATAACGGGTCTCTTCTCAAAATACATGATCAACTTGAGTCACATATACAAATGGTCATGCCAAATATAATCAATAAGTGCTTCTTCACTAGTGAGAGACAAGGTTATCTCAGTCCCTTTTCCTTTTCAAACCTAAAGTAATACATGACTCTATTACATTATCAGTCTCGTTCCTAACTAGATCTCAGGATTCTTCCTAGCTAACTACAACAATAAGTGGAACTAGACTCAGACTTGGACTTGAACTTTCACAACCTTAACCTTGACCCTTACCAACCATTAAAATCATTACAAACCAAATAATAACCCTTTACAATCATATTGATCCCATATATATAACCTAATCCAGGATTGCTGGTTGAGAACCCAAAATTTCTCTCTTCTTCTTGATTCAGTTGCAATATCTTTCTTCAAAAATTGTGTTGCGCTATCCTTCCAACTGTTTTCTGTTCTAACTGTTTCCTGTTCCACATTCCCTTTTCTACGCATTTTGTTCCTTCCTTTGTGATGCAGACCCCCCTTCTCTCCTAAGGGCTGCGCGACCTCCCGGTCTAGGATCGATCAAGAAATCGAGTCTGATTGACTCTATAGGTCTCTTCTAGACCCCAAACCCACTTACATAGGTCCTTTCCCCAAATGCACTGGTTGTATGAAATCCACGGATTCTCTCCTGAGCATTGTTCAAACCTCAACACCAAACAGGTGCTAACTCTTATCTGAATAAGCCCCTTCTTGATGTGACCTTGGCAATGACCACATGATTGCAGTGCAGTCACAAGTGGTTTGGAGTTAAACCACTTTTGGGCCCACAATGCTCCTCCAACCTCCACGTGCCATCCTGACGAAACCACGGTTCAAATTGTGGTCTGCCCTCTATTCCTTAAACTCCTTGCAAATTCTATCCCTGCAATGACACAGGACCATCGATCTCATGATATTGATGATAACGTCCAAAATCGACAGTTCAAATCTGCATCCTTCTTATCTACAGACCAGATCAACTCCTTCTGAATCGACAACCTAGGATCTCTCTGAAATACTGACAGGGGCCTAGCACTTGTTAGCTCCTCCTTCATATGACCACCGGCTGTGACCTGGGGCTCAACCTCAAGCACTTATTGAGACTTCGCATTTCACAACGTTGGAGGGTCACTCACCTCCCTTCTCTCGATATCTGAAATGTCGATATCTCCTCGCCACAAATCAACGGTCTTGATTCTTCCATGATCTGACGGTCTAGATCACGTATCGGGAAATCTTGTTTCTTCATATCTGATGACTCATATCCCTCCTCTGGATCTGATGACCACTATCAAATCGTGAACTCGAGCCTCGCGAGTTCTCACGATTCCTCCCTTTGACTTTTCCCTCCTACGAGTCAGTGAAATGATGATCTCTCACCAAGCATCCCTTCCGATGGAAGGTTTCGATCATGTCAGTATTTCATGACTCACAACCTCCAAGTCACAACCTCCTTCACATTCCTGACTCCTGAAATGCCAATATTTTAGAGCACCCCAAATACGATGGTTCATTCTCCTCTGGATCTAACAACTCAGATCAAGTCGCGATTTTGTGTTTCGCAAGTTCTCATGACTCAACCTTTGACTCCTTCAAGTCACGAGTCAGTGAAATGTTGATCTTTTGCCACTTTTCCTCTGACGATGGATGGTCCTGATGATTTCGTGATGATGAACGCTCCTGATGAATTCGGGACTTGGCATTTTGCGATGTCCACACTCCTGTGAAACTCTAAAGGTTTTAAACCTTGTGCATGTTCCCTGGATCCGATGACTGTTGGTCCATGTGCTCAGATCCTATGGTCCACATTTGATCTTCTCTTATGCGCTCTTCTAGGTGTCTGGACGTGAGATTCAAAGGTCTATATTTCCTTCCTCTGCAGCTGATCTGACGGTTGTCGACGGTCCTCCTCCTGAGCTTTCAATTTCTTCTTGACTCGAAATATTTCTAAAGTTTCAAAGGTTTCGACCTTTGATTCCTCTGCGAGATTGGATACTTGGGTCTTGCCTGCGTTTTGAAGATGTTGTCTCTCCTGAGATTTGGGACTTGGAATAATTCCACTCCTACACACTCCTTGTGCTGTCTCTTCTGAGCTTTCGTCAATGCTCAAATCTCTAAGGGACTCAGCCCTTGTCTTTCCCTTCAAAGGGAAATTTGGTGCCCTCCTGGAAACCTCCTACTCAAGCACACCTTGCTAGGCTTACATAGTATTCAAAAACTATGTAAGTGTCTTCCTCTGACACTTCTCTTATCTTTGAACTCGAAATAGAGTTCTTCTCATGCACTCCTTGCACTTGCTCGATGCCCACCTCGAAGAGCTCTACAAAACCTTCAATAGTTCTGTCTCTCTGTGCCTTCTCTACACAATCTTACCTCCAAGGTGTTCAAAAACCTTGAGGCTCTTCTTTGAATTTGTGATCACTCTGATGCACCTTCATGGCATGTTATTCTCTGACTCCGTAGAGTTCATATGCGCACTCCTTGCATTGGCTATAGAACTTCCAATGTTTTGTTGTGCAGTCCTTGCATGGACTAAAAAAACCCAGAATGATATTACAAACTCAAACAAAGATAGATAAATCTATCTTCCTACTGTAAATGAAACTTATCATTCATCTACAACATTCATTCAAGAAATTCATAAACACATGAACAACAATATGCAGGAAAAACTACTTTTTTATTATCTCTGTGTGTTTATACAGATGTTTACAAAAAATGGACTGTAAAAAAAAGTCCCAGTTCTCTCAAGCTCTCTCTCAGAACTTCTAAGACCTCCTAAGTCCTCCTAAGACTCTCTCTACCTTCCTGAGATCTTTCTCTCCAATCTCCTCATTACAAAATGAGGGCTCCTACGAGCTTATCCTCTTCACCTCCTTAGTGCCATCGCTATCTCAGTTACGACACCATAGTTCTATGGCTACATTCCATAAATGAATGTCCAAACCTGAATACGATCTGGAATTGCTATAGGTAACCATTTAAGGCAACCCCAACCACTACCTGTACAAAGGCATGGCCTAGAATTTATCAACCTTACAACATGAATAATCCGTATAGGATTATTTCAAATTAAAAAAATGGGAGGGTCGATGCCTCTCCCTTTCTCCATTGCACGTCTACATGTTGGCTTGTCGGTGCATTTGCTGAGGTGGAGCGATGCTTCTGCATCATAATCCACTGCTAGGAAAAACATGAGCTCCTTCTCATGACCTCCTCTCCTCTAGTGTTGAAATCCTTTTGGATCCCAAACTTTTCCTTGGAGCTGTCTTCTTGCTCCTTTTCTTTGCTGCTGTTGTTGTTGCTGCTTCTGCATCTTCTTCTTCTTCTTCTTCCCTACTGCTATAACAGACTCTCTTTTGTTCATCTCCCCTTTGCTGACTGCTTCTGCTAACCTCAACATCAACTTCCTGATCTCCTCTATCACTCTGTCCAACTGCTCTAGTGGCTGGTTCTCCTTATGCATTCTTCTTGGCTGCAAATATTCCTTATTAGTGAGTAGATCATCATGATCCCCCATGTCGTTTTCTTATCCTATGGAATTAGATTGCCACTTTGCTGCAGACTCCATTTCTGCAATCTTGTCTTTGAGCTATTGCTCAGCTTGTTCCTATGATAGATTAACTTCTTCCATTTCTCCTTGTGCTGGTTCAAGTCCAACTTCTTCCAGCTGCTCCTAGGGTTGGTATGCTCCTCCATCTGTCTCCAACTTAGCTTGTTGGATGTGCAATCTTTGCACCATTTCCCTTCTCTCTAGGGATTCCAATTCCTCATACAGATCAACAGAATCCATGCTGTCTTCTTCCTCCTCTGCTATAGGCTTCAATGCTGCATTCATCTCTATTTCAACGTACGGGCTGAAATTTTTGAGAAATTCTGTTGAATGCTACTCTCCCACAATCTGCATGATTGTCTGTTGGTAGCCATCTTCTGGTTCTGTATTGTTCAACCAATCCTCCAACATCTCCAACTGCTTCTCCCATTGAGTGAACAATTCACCTGAATTCTCCTCTTTTTTTGCTGGGGCAGACATCAATATCTACTCCTTCTCCTCCTCTTTGACAATCTCTACTGGCTGTCCTTCCTTTTCCGCACCTGCATCACACACACAGTTAGCTTTAGAAGCAATTGGATCCATGACCTCCTTCTTGGATTCTTGTTGCACTATCTCCTCATGGGAAACACTTGTATTAGCCTCTACTGGACTATTTGGTAGGAATATCTTAATTCACCTAATGATCATAACATACCCTTGATCCTCTTCCATCAACACTCCTTGCTGATATGAACTCTTAGTTGAGTTCATCTCTTCTCCCTTTCCCACCTGGAAATCTTTGATTCCTCCTCTGCCCACCTGGAAGTCTATGAGATTCAATGATCCCTCTTCATTTCCCACCTAGAAACTTGAACTTACATTACTACCCTCTTGGTAGTTTATGAGATCACCCATTGATCGCCTTCCATTGCCCACCTGGAAACTCAAAATTTCACTTTTTCCCCCCTGACAGTTTATGAGATATGGAACTGATCTCCCTTCCTCATCAATGAGGGTTTCTCCAACTTCTGGCTCACAAATGCAAACTAGCTCTGTGTCACTGAGGTTTTCAACATACCTCAGCCACTTCCTCAACTCTTGTTGCTGTTTCCTAGCCAAAAAATTTTGAACATGCCATTTGTCTTTCCTGTTCAGAGGCCATTCATACATCCATCATACCTTTGCCTCTTGCTACATCTTTAATGTCAGCCATTCCATTCTTTATCTTATTTAAATGAGCTCCTTGTCAATTTCTTCTTTACTCTTCTACTGGTGGTATCCTCTTTGACCATGTTCATGGCCTTCAATAGCCATTTTCACCTTCTACCTACCCTCCTGGAAAGTCTATGGATCACTCTTCATTTGTGAGCATCCCCATATCCTCTCATATCTCATCTGGCTGTTTAAAATTTTTCTGTTGCGTCCATGCAACAACCTTCTCACAGAATGCCAATACTCTGCCTTCTTCACCTCTTTCTTATCTGTTGTTCGCAAGCAAGGCTCGGTCTTCTGATTACCTCCGTTGCCTACAGAAATCAATTATGTCCTCTTATACCACTTGATACATACCCATCTTCTCTCCTAAGGGCTGCACAACCTCCCGGTCTAGGATCGATCAAGAATCTGAGTCTGGTTGACTCTCTAGGTCTCTGCTAGACCCCAAACCCACTTACACAGGTCCTTTCCCCAAATGCGTAGGTCGTATGAGAATCGCGGCTTCTCTCTTGAGCATTGTTTGAACCTCAATGCCAAACGGGGGCTATCTCTTCTCTGACTAAGCCCCTTCTTGATGTGACCTTGGCTATGACCAAGCGATTGTGGCGTGGTCACAAGCAGTTTGGAGTTAAACCACTTTTGGGCCCGCAATGCTTGTCCAACCTCCACGTGCCCTCCTGATGAAACCACGGTTCAAATTGCGGCCCACCCTCAATTCCTTAAAATACTTGTAACTTCTATCCCCACAATGACATGGGATCATCGATCTCATGATCTTGACGATAACATCCAAAATCGACGGTTCAAATCTACGTCCTTCTTATCTACAAACCAAATAAACTCCTTCTGAATCGACAGCCTAGGATCTCTCTGAAATACCGACAGGGGCCTAGCACTTGCTAACTCCTCCTTCATATGACCATCGACTATGATCCAGGGCTCAACCTCAAGCGCTTATTGGGACTTCACATTTCGTGAAGTTGGAGGGTCACTCACCTCCCTTCTCCCGATATCTGAAATGTCGATATCTCCTCACCACAGATCAATGGTCCCGATTCTTCCACGATATGACAATCCATATCACGTGGGATTTCACGTATCGGGAACTCCCGATGCTTCAGATCTGACTGCTCAGATCCCTCCTCTGGATCTGATGACCACTATTAAATCACAAACTCGAGCCGGACGAGTTCTCATGATTCCCCCCTTTGAATTTTTCCTCCTACGAGTTAGCGAAATGTTGATCTCTCACCACACGTCCCTTTTGATGGATGGTTCCAATGATGTTGATATTTCACGACTTGCGACCTCCAAGTCACAACCTATTTCACATTCCTGAATCCTTAAATGATGATATTTCAGAGTGCCCCAAATTCAATGGTTCATGCTCCTCTGGATCTAATGACTCAGATCAAGTTGGGATTTCGCATTTCGCGAGTTCTCACAACTCAACCTTTGACTCCTTCAAGTCACGAGTCAGCAAAATGATGATCTGCTGCCACCTTTCCTCTGACGATGGATAGTCCTGATGATTTTGAGACTTGGCGTTTCACGATGTTCACACTCCTTTGAAACTTTAAAGGTTTTAAACCTTGTGCACGTTCCCTGAATAAAACGACTGTTGATCCACATGCTCAGATCCTACGGTCTAGATATGATCTTCTCCTGTGCGCTCTTCTGGGTGTCTGGACGTGAGATTCAACGGTCCAGATTTCCTTCCTTTGCAGCTGATCTGATGGCTATCGACGGTCCTCCTCCTGATCTTTCAATTTCTTTCTAACTTGGAAGATTTCTAAAGTTTCAAAGGTTTCGACCTTTGATTCCTCTACGAGCTCGGATACTTGGTTCTCGCTTGCATTTTGAAGACATTGTCTCTCCTGAGCTTTGGGACTTGGAATAATTCCACTCCTGCACACTCCTTATGCTGTCTCTTCTAAGCATTCGTCAATGCTCAAATTTCTGAGGGACTCAACCGTTGTCTTTCCCTTCAAAGGGAAATTTGGTGCCCTCCTGGCAACCTCCTGCTCAAGCACACCTTTCTGAGCTTACAAAGTATTCAAAAAATCCGTAAGTGTATTCCTATGACACTTCTCTTATCTCTAAACTCGAAATAGAGTTCTTCTCATGCACTCCTTGTACTTGCTTGATGCCCACCTGACATAGCTCTACAAAACCTTTAGTAGTTCTGTCTCTCTCTTCCTTCTCTACATAATCTTACCTCCAAGGTGTTCAACAACCTTGAGGCTCTTCTTTGAATTCATGATCACTCTAATGCGCCCTCCTGGCATGTTCTTCCCTGACTCTACAGAGTTTAGATGCACACTCCTTGGGCTAGCTACAAAACTTCCAATGTTCTATTGTGCACTCCATGCACGGCCTAAAAAAACCCAGAATGATATTACAAACTCAAAAAAAGATAGAGAAATATATATTCCTACTGTAAATGAAACTTATCATTCATCTACAACATTCATTCATGAAATTCATAAACACATGAACAACAATATGCAGGAAGAACTTCTTTTCTATTATCTCTGTGTGTTTATACATATGTTTACAAAAACTGGACTGTAAAAAAAAGTCCCAGTTCTCTCAAGCTATCTCTCAGAACTTCTAAGACCTCCTAAGGCCTCAGAAGACTCTCTCTACCTTCCCGAGATCTCTCTCTCCAATCTCCTCATTGAAAAACGAGGGCTCCTACAAGCTTATCCTCTTCACCACCTTAGTTCCATCACTAGCTCAGTTACGACACCATACTTCTACAGCTACATTCAATAAATGAATGTCCAGACCTGACTACGATTTGGACCTGCTACAAGTAACCATTTAAGGAAACCGCAACCACTACCTATACAAAGGCATGACCTGGCATTTATCATCCTTACAACACAAATAATCCGTATAGGATTATTTCAAATTTAAAAAGATGGGAGGGTCCATGCCTCTCCTTTTCTCCATTGCACGTTTGTGTGTTGGCGTGCTGGCACATTTGCTAAGGTGGATCGATGATCCTGCATCACTTTGGTCGGTTGTCTATCTCCAAAATAGCTTGCGCAAATTCTGTTAACCAAAACAAGGCTCCGAAATAACTTGCGCAACTTATGTTCATCAAAACGAAGTGCCCAACAGGCCTCGACCACAATCCTTGATTCATCCCAAGTCAAGTATTTAGCTCTTCCATGGTCTCTAGGTTGGATTGTTGTTTGTCATTTCCTTCTGCTTCCAGGTTTCCTCCACTTCTAGATTGAACTATTTCTTCTTTGGCTCCTTCAAATGAAGGGCCCAACTTAGGTACCAGTTCTAGGGATTTCTTCCTGACTTCTTGGAAGTTCTCGACTTTGTCCTGCCACTTCCTGGAAAGACTGAAGCTTCAGAGACAAACTGTTGGGTGGCACATGTGGTGAATTCTTTTGGCTTGGATGCAATGAGGGAATTCCATTCCAATTCATCTATAGCGTCCACTTGATGCATATATAGGTACGTGGTTTGGATTACTGGTCGAAATTATTGGAGTTATTTCTTGGCCATTGTTCGATATTCAAACAGTGCATTCAAATCATTATCTACTTGTTGAATTTCATCAAATTTTGATTTTTGTTCCAGCCAATCCAAGGATTTGGCCGCTTCTTCATTGAGGGATTGGATCTTTAAGCGCAAGTCCTCCAGTGTTTGGTTGCACCGCAAGGTTACTCCCATCCAATCACTGACCTCTTTGAATATTGTGGTGTACTCTACAGTCTTTTTATGCAGTGTGACTCTTGCATTGTTTCCTTCTAGAACAACCTTTTCCAATTGTTCCTTTAGCTTTAGGGGTTGTAATTCAGCTTCTAACTTTATTTCCTGCAACTGTGCTTCTAGATTTTCTGCTTGTTCTACTAGCTCAGTCCAGGTTACTTGAACCAATTCAATCTGTTCTTTTGGCTCATCTGTTGTGATGGATTTTGATAGCTGAGGCACTGTCTTTATGAAATTTTTCCAAGCCTCTATTAGCTTATCCTTCACTTTCTCTACTTTCTATTCTGCCTGAATTTTCAAATGCTCCTCTTGCATTCTTCGTGTTTGTGCTAGGAGACCTTCTTTCTTCTAGAAGTTGGCTTCCCTTTATTCCTACTAAATCCTCTACTATAATTCGTCGACAGAGGCTCTGATTAGGCCTACTAGTTGTAACGTTGGAAAATGAGCGAACATGTCAGATGTAATAGTGGCGTCCAAGGGTAATCTTGCTTGAAGCCACAGTTTGCTAGCCATGGAGTGTTCTGAGGGTGTCTCCACTTCTTCTTCGCTTGGAAATGGACCTCGCAATTGTTGTGTGAGTCTGGTCTTCATAGTCATTGGAAGTAGAGGGAGAACCTTTTTCTTTTCCAAGCAAAGTTGTAGTAGTTCTACGCATTGTTGCAAATTCTGGAGTACTCTCTCTAGTTGTTCTTTCAGTGATGTTGTTCTTTGTCCTAATTTTTTTTTTTTTTTTTTATGTTTGAACCAACTATTTTCCTGTCTCTGTTGGTAGAGAAACTTATGGATTCTTTCTTCTGATCATCAGAACCTCAACACTGAACATTGAGAGTGGAATATGGGTAACCAAAAATTACGGTACTAGGGTGAGTGATCGGACCTCTGGTTTTTGGCTCTCTTCCGAGGGAAAAGTGTCTGGAATAGTTATAAATGGAGTGACTGGCTAGTTTGAGGTTGCAGTAGTCAGGGTAGTGGGATCTTCCACGTTCTCATAGGTTTTAGGGATATCCTATTTCATTGGTTCGAGCAAAGTGAGTTGTGAGGGAATAGTGGTATCTTGCGGTGGTGATGGGGCTTTCTTAGTAATGAGAGTTGTGTATGCATTGACATCCAGATCAGGGTCATATGTGATATTAATCATATTCTGGGCAACACGAGTGGATTCCCTTGTATGAGGTAAATCCATGGATATTGGTTGTGGGTTTATGACTTTGGCAGGGGAAACACCTGTTCGAGATTTATTTGTTGAGATATCCCCTATAAATGTGACAACTAGGATCTCGTTAACATCCTTACCTAATAACACTGCATGTTTTGGAAGCTATGGAAATAGTGGCAACGTCCTCTTCTTTCGCTGCAGGGATTTCTCTTCCTCTTCCTCTTCTGAATCTGTCAGAATTTGAGCCTTCTGTTTCTTCTCTGTTGTGCTGAAACTCGACCCTGCTTCTTCATCCTACCTGTTAGCACTGAGACTCACCCTCATATTATGGGAGGAAAATCGCAGTACCCATCATAGTTTTTGGTGGATGTTGGTTTTATATGAGTGGAGGTCAATGGATAAAACTCAATATATAAATGATGTTCAACACGAAACTAGACAATAAATGCACAGGGAAGTGAGGGCCACTTTAACTTCAGTCAGTGAATTGAGTTTAAGTGTGAGAAGAGGGAAGACTTAGTGAGGAAGGTGAACAAGACTACTATGGGCATCAGACTTTCAAGCAGCTTGGAGAAGAAAAACTCAGACTCAAGATCACTCTTGAGCTCAAGCTTTAGACACTGAAATATGTTCAAACAACACAGTCATAGCAACACAATGATCAAACCTACATCACAATGTAGCTACAACAACTCGACTGGATCCTCCATGCCTGATCCATTCAGTGTAAGAGGGAAAAATATAACAAGGGAGTTAACTAAAACTGGTCACGACACCACTGTAATAAAACCCACATTACAACAACATAACAACCCTCGACTGGATCCTCCATGCCCAAGTGTTTTAGCACAATTTTTAGAGAGAGATTAAAAGAAAATGACTTCTATTAACATGAAAGTCTCAAATTTGATACATAACCAAAGAACAGTTCTGCCATCAAAACATTACAAAATGGGGAGCTCTGCTCAACCAGTTGACGACCTTAACAAAATATCAAAACTACTTATTTATACTAAGAACAATTCTCCACTACTAGGAGTGTGATCCGATCACTACATTCAAAGCATTGTGTCTGCGAGTTCTTCTGTCAGACTGAGCATGCACCCCTCTGTCAGACGCGAGATCATATAGACATGGGTTTTGCAGGAAAATATTCCCACAGGGGTAGCACAGGCTGACGGTTCAGTCCCCATGGCTGGGCCTTCCATGCCTTCCATTTATGGGGTGAGCCAAGGTTTCAACCACCAAACCTACCTTCCATTAACTGCCTTTACTTGGAGATTGAATGAGACTTAATTCTCAGGGGCATGGCCAGGTGATTCTCTTAGATAGGATGCCACATAAACATGAGATTGCAGGGCTGTCAAAAGAGGTTTGGATTCAGACCTCTTTTGGGCTTGCAATCCATCACATTTCACCACATAAAAAAATTTCCATACCATTGTTTCCATTGCCGGACCGCTCAATAAAAACATCGCCCGAGCATGTTGCGTCCCCACAATGGACTGTGGCCGTAGGTCTGGTCCTAATTTGCGATCTGAGAGCACCCACTAGATTTAGCACCACTGGCAAGCTTAATCGCCCACCAACTTTAGGATCTGCCAAAAGTGTGCCTTGGGATGGGGCGCTACTTTTGGCGTTGAAAAATAAAAGATCTCGGAGGATGATCTGATGTGGAGGCCTGACGTCACCATTCTAATATGTCGCGGACAGAGAGGTGACATGTGTCACTCGAAAAAAGGAAAAAAGCATGTCTAAAACGCTTGAAATGAGTGCCATGTATCAATGCTAGATGGATGCCATGTGTCTGTGCTGACGGCTACCACAAAATTTGTGCTCCAGGGCTTGGGCGCTAGCTCCTTTTCCTTTGGCTCCTCTATGTGCTTTTACCCGGAGCTAGTGATTTGATGATGCATGTCTTCTTGAATCGAATGACCAAGAATTACTTCGGGTCTCCGAACTCTGGGAAAGTCAAATCTCAAACTTCCTTTTCCTTCAACTGCTTTTACCTGGAGTCATAGATCTGATGACGTGTGGTCCTCTTGAGATACCTTCATGGCTTTGGGCTTCTGACTTCTCAATAGTCAAAATTTATTTTCCCCAAGAAAATTCACCGGAGCTAGGGATTTGATGATGCATGGCTCCTGGATTTGGACGACCGAGAACCACTTTGGGTCTCTGGGATTTGAGAAAATCAAAACTCAAATCTTGCTTACCTTTTGAGATTTTACTCAGAGCTATGGATTTGACAACACGTGGCTATTGCTGATCAATGGCTCAGATTCACTTCAGGATTTCGGCCACTTCGACACTTCGACCACTTTGGGACTTTGGGTGCTTTGACACTTTGGCCACTTCAGGACTTTGGGCACTTCGACACTTCAGGCGCTTACACACTTTGGGCCTTCGGGACCTTCGACACTTTGGGACTTCAGGCCTTCGGGACCTTGGTGATTTTCTCATTTTAAAACTCCCGGAGTAACATATATGATGACACGTGGCATTTTGTATTCAGATGGCCAAGATCCCCTTCGGGACTCTGGGACTTCGAGCCTTCAAGAGGCATTGCCGCTAAGATCAACGACTCCTTGCTGATTTTGAGATCAATGGTCCATGATTTCTTTAGAATTTCGATCTTCGGCTCTCCAAAATTTTTATGCACTTCTCACTTCAAAACTCCCAAACCTCATTTCCTCGAACGCTTGGATCAGCTGCCACTTGTCCTTTTTAAGATCAACGACTTGTGATCGCTTCAGGACTTCAGATATTTTTATTGTGCTATAATTCATGCAATTTTGAAACTATGAATACCTGGGGGCCTCTAGTCCAATCTTCACAGGGGATCCCCACCATCGCAAAATGAACTCACCTGCTACTTGCGATTCAAGTCCGAAATAAACTGTTCTGAAAGCTGCGCTTCATGCTCAAGGCTGCGGCCTGTGTGAACAAGGACCTGGACAATTTTGTTGTGGACTTGGGAAAATAGGGAGACCAATGAATGAAACACAAGAGGTGAGAGCTCATCCTCGAACAAAAATAGAGGGGCTTGGGGCTGTGATTTATTTCGATTAAGATATTGAGGGAGATCAGGGCACAAAAACGAACAAGGGCACACAAAAGACGACTTTACACGCTAAAAGGGGACAAACTTAAGACTTGTCGATTTGAAAAGGATAGAGACAGGGAAAAATTACAGACTCGGGTATATCGATACACACTTATGGCCCTTGACAACCTTATGTGATAACACTACCCTTTTTCTTCAAGAGATCTGCTAGCAAGAGGTAGTGCATACCCGACTTGTGAGGGTTGCGCTTGATGTCGTTCCATGACATAAGTTCTTTTTCAAATGATTCTTCCTCAAGGTAAAAGGGTAGTGACCTTGTGTGGAAGTCATCGAGCTTTGCATGCCTCAACCAAACAAAGGTATAGTGGCGATTTAGCCCAAATGTTGTATTCATTGTGTTGAGATTTAATAGATCCCGTGGTGTGCTCAACCACTGAGTTGAGTCTATAATATGGTTATACCACTTCAGGAATGTCGCATTGGTGAAATCCATGTTCTCTGAATATGACCTTGAATGCCAAGGTTCAATCATTTTTTTGAGGCACCCCTTGTCTGCAGGTGCCAACTGTCTTCCTATGGGTGGCCGCCACTTCCACATTGAAAACGCTATGAGTGGGTAGCCATAGGTAAAGGTTCCTCATTTCTCCTGAGCTTCCTCAAAAGCAATGAGGAGTTCTTCTAATAATTAACTACACCAGTTGAACACTTCTCTATTTGCGCAAAAGTATGCTACTGAGAGAGCGTCTAAAGTGCATTCTCCCTTATAGTATGTGTTGGGACTTAGAAATGTCACATTTTCATCTTATTTTCCTTTAACTATTCCTCTCATTTATCCATATTCCATTATTCCATTATACCACTTTCATAAATACATTTGGGTTTCACCTTATTATTTTCCACTTTATTCATTTTAGTATTAAAATGGAATTTATGATTAAATATTAGAAAATCAACATGTTTTCATATATATCTCAAAAATGTGTGAGCTTTGTAAAGTGTAGGAATATGTGAAGGATTAATTCAAAATACTTCTCAAATATATCCTCCACCATTTCAAGGAGATAATTATTCAAGCCTATTCCAAGGAGAAGATCGTGGAGATTTGGATATCATATCTTAACCAAGGATTAGGAGAGATATGTGTGAGCATTTATAGTGATCATATTTTGTAATAATGGGGAATTGGTTGAGATAATAGTGGATATGTAATTATGAGATGCTTATATTCTTTTAAAATCTCTCATGTATAAAAGA
>CBVK0101172969.1:0-16498 GCA_900067695.1 Picea abies | reverse complement strand
ATTGGATTCATGAAAAAACACTTTTTGTAAACCTACTTGTTGAAGATTAATGCAAGTTTGAATTCAATGATCTTGTGTGTCTTTTAGAAGTTAGCATCTGTTGATCTAAAAGATTCCATGTTGGCATTGACAAGGGCCACCGATCCATCTTGGTAAGCTCATTGTAAATTATTAGTGTAGATTTTCATTTCATGTACCTATTATTTTGATTTCATGTTATTTTGTTTTGATTTCACTATTAGAATTTGTTACAAAATGTGCCAGTGCAGGAACAGTTGGATCTCCATATTTCACCATACATGAGACTTAATGGAGCATCCCACTACACTTATCTTTCTTTTCCATAATTGATTAGGTTACACCTTTCTAACACATGCACAATCAATACCTCCATCTCTCACCCTACATGCACCTATAATAGAGTGTTGCTAATGCACAAAGTGTTAATTGATGTTAGTTTAGTTGCTCCAGGAGATAGAATCAAAGTTCATATTTTCCTTTCATGATCCATCAATGAATAGGTACATCACCTGAGCAAGAGATTTAGATCATATGCTTGTTTATGAGTTTTTCTTTTTGAATTTTGAAATGCGTGGAGAGTGTTATCTTTGAAGTGTGAAAACAGAGTGTTGAGTTTCAAATGTCTCTTATTTATGATATACTCATCAGATGTAGATAAAATACCTATTGTCGACACATATAGTGCATTAACTCTACTGATTACGAATCTCGGTTGATAATTTATGTTTGGTAATATATTATGCATATAATTGCACCAACATTTTNNGATAATTTATGTTTGGTAATATATTATGCATATAATTGCACCAACATTTTGGCGTCGTTGTCAGGGAGTTGTAAATGGTAATAGGTATCATTTGAATTAGATTGATTTAATGATTTTGGATTGGTTTTATGGATGCCCTAAGGGAGGAGAGACGATGGTAAGACGCGAGGGAAGAGCCCACACATCCACTTTAGTGGGTTTTCTCCAAAATTAGGTTGTCCTCTCCCTTTTATGAAGAAGTGTGTTTCTCCTTATTTTATGCAAAAGTGTGTTTTTATTTATGCAAATTTAGTTTTTATATATGATGAGATAACTTGTGTGAACCAATAAGCTGGTGACAACAGGGTCCCAGTAATGCAAGGAGTTCAAGTTTGGTGTGTTTTATTTTTACAAATATTTTTAATTTCTTAGTTTTAAAATTCAAATCTTTGATGATAAATCATTTTTGGGGTGCTGTAAGAATATCCTTTTTCAATATGGTTTAACTATGAGTATAATCTTGGAACAACTCACTCAAATCCTTGCAAAGGTCAGGATCTCCTCTTCTCACAAAGAGGATATTTTGACAGTTGTTGAGGGTTTAATTACTCCTCTAGCAACGAACGAGCCATCAACATTCGAGGGATCCTACACATTTAATTAAGAACAATTATGCAAGCAAGAGGTCGAGGAGAACAACAAGGAGTCACAACATGATCTGAAGGAGGAAAATCACGCCTACAAAATCCTTATCGAACGATGGTTTCAAGCGAGTACGAGGTTAGATCCATTTAATTTTTCTTTTTATTTTGTTAATTTACAGTTTCAACAGTTAATCTTGCATGTTTATGTATATTTTCGATTGTCATTTGCAAAATTGAAAAATGACATATTTTTATTTTTGTTGCGTGCATGGATACACTGGAAGTTTGACTACACATAACTAATCTATAATTTTTAATTAGCGTAGAGTAGGTAGGGTAAACAAAAAAAAAAACAAAAACAAAAAAACATGCTTTTATTTTCAGTTTTTAATTTCACTTAGAATAAGTATGCTCTCCTCCGTGCTTCGTGTGATCACGAGGATCATAAAGTAGGATATCTTTAACTTTTCCAGGAATGAATAAATTAATGTTTTGCAAACATGCCTAATTGATTTTATCCTTAATTTTCAAATCATTTGTCTCCATTTGCTAAAAAAAATTCAATTTGTTTTACATTTTTCACTTTTATTTGTTTAGAAAAATAAAAAATTAAAAAGAAAAAAAAAATTATTAATTTTTTTTAACGTAAAAAAATGTTGTCTGTCCATCCTGGACCTGCAAGTAAGAACAATAAATCATTAGCTGAATAAAACAAAACTGGTTTGCAAATTTAGGAGGATGAATCCTTTGAGCTTTCATATACTGAAACAGTGGTTGAAGTTATATCCCGATTGCGATCGGTTAAATTTAGTCTTCTCATTTTTAAGATTTGGACTGGTCCATTTCTGGTTTTGAGTAGCAATACTTCCCTCCTCATCCTATTTCCACCTGGAAATTAAACCTGCAATAAAACAAGAGAAATAAAATAGAAATACCATGAGTTCTAATGATGCAGTAGAAACTTTTTTGTTGAGCCTAGAGGCCAGAAAATTAAGAACGTAATATCAAAGTTGGGTGAAATATGTATCCCATATTCCCAAGCCCCACCTTTCCAAATTAGATTTCATTGTTTGAAAAATTTCTAGTCCAGCTCATAAAACCTCTTCTTCATTGCTTCCTCTCAACGAAACCTTATCACGTAAGTGTTTTATGTGATAATATTTCCTCGGAGAATAAGGGATAGGTAACCAAGGTTGTTGACTATTTATTTTTGATGAAAAATTTCCAAAACAAGAATGCCAATGGATTGGACTCTAATGTCATAATATCTAACAATATACCTGCCAAATACTTTGGCACCCGTCGCTCCCGTATGTGGTTTACTGTTAGATCTCAATACACAGATTTGAAAACCATTTTCTGATATTTCTGATAATTGTTTTATTTGTGGTGTCATGGCACAATATTTGATTGCCAGTCCCTCTACATGAGCCATCCATAAAGGATGGCACCTGTAGAAAAAGTAAGAGATCTGCTCCGCCCCAACCATTGGTCGATTTCATGCGAGTAAACATATATCCCTCTATGTTTTCGATGATTGATTGTTTGATTTATCCCTCACTTATGTTCTGCCTGGAAATGAATCGATTGTCCAATGAGAAATATGGAAGGGTTATAATTAATTTCTTGTTTTGATTATGACATATGTTGAAGACCAATTCAGGATTTTGAATCTTGTGTTCCACCAACAACAATATATTTTGTTTTTGTGTTTCTATTGTGTCCATTCTGGCATATGTATTGCAAGAATCCGAGTAAGAAACACATATCCAAACCATCTCTGAACTTGTTAGTCCAGATAGAGAAAGGGCTATAATGTCGTGTTACTCTTTCTCTCATTATTGTTCCATTGTCAGGGTGAACCATAACTTCACTTTATGGAATGATCAGTTGAGTTGGTCATGCCATTTGATATTATTGGATGAGTGATCACCGTGGAAACAAGAATTGACTCAGAAATAATGGATTGAGGCAGAACTTTGAAAAAAATTGGCATCTTCAAAGCGGGAAATTAAATATGGATTATGGAGCCAAAGAAGAGATCGATAAGGTCGGGTTATCACTCTTCGGGTGAAAGCGCAGGGCTACAACATGTGAAAACGACCATTTAATTTGGTTTTCGAGCATCCATGGTTGATTCCCCCAAGGATTAAAGTTATGTTACAATGCACCAAACTGGTCATTTGATTGGTTTATGTCTCAAACGCTTAAGCCTATCACTTACCTATTTCTTATCACTTACCAGAAATGCAGAACTGATGCCGAAAATATCCTGTATGAGAATTGAGTGGCGAGGATTTTATGAGCAATAATGACTGTGGTTCTAAAACAGGCAATGGAATTAACTTACATGCGCGATGGGAAACAAAATTCCTGGGAAAGTGTGAATGACTGGGGGTTGAATATGTGTTATAACCCTAATTTTCACCAGACATGCATACCTAGCAAAAGGCCATCTTACTTACTATTTTTCCCAAACCAATACTGAATAACTCTTCTTAAAAACCAAATTTTTGAAGATGTACGTGCCTTGCACCAATACTTCTTGCGTATGTACGCTATCTGCACCATTAATGCATGTGTATGTATGCTAGCTGCACCATTACAACCAACGTATACCCACAAAAGATGCAAAAACTAAAAAGTTCCAAGGGAATACGGGCTTTTGGGTAGTTTTCTAACCAATTGACCGCCCATAGCCCGTCACCCAACCGAATAACTATCTTTTTGGCATATAAAATAAGGTGTTGGGGTCCCATTCTAAGGAGAATCATGAAAGCAATGAAACACTTCCCATTTCCTAATCCCCCCTTGCCCCAAGAATTTGCATCCACATTGTGAGTTTGAGCCAGAATTCCCCATTCTTGCCCCTTTTTCCTCATCCATAAACATATTCCTATTCTCTAGAGAGAAATGTGAGTGAAGAAGGATACGTGGAAGCAGTTGGAGCTTGGTGAAGAGGATCCCAAGACCGGGTTCGAGGAGAAGTCGCCGATCTCATTTTGTAAGTGACATTATGAGATTAATATAAAGAAGTACTTTTGTCGTCCCGCCATATGATGTGTTTTATCTCTATGTACGATTTACATTTTGTTATGACATCTAACCCATTAATCCATATATATAATGTTTTTTCACAGTTTCTTGGTTGTCTTTTGATGAATGCAAGTCAACCTTGGGAGGATATTTGCAGTTGAGAAGCGACCGAACACATTGGGATCGACACTGTACGCGGAGTTCAAGGTAAGACTACTAGATCCCTATACTTAGTACTTTATATATGAATGTGGGGTGTTGTCAGGATAGTGGTTAAAAGTAGGAGACTTTAGATGGTTAGCTTTGCCTACACTTTAGAACCCTAGTGTAGTCCATAGGGGGCTTTTCCCACTATAGCAATATGTCTTTTCTTTAGTCTCTTTTAGATGCAGATACTAATACAACATCAAAATGGGAACGATTTAGAGACTGGCATTTAGAGATTAGTTCGAGATTCTTTTGTTTATCTCCGACCTTCCTTTATTTGGATGACATTGAATTCCTTTTCGTTCCAATAAGTTTTAGGCTATCCCATCTCCATATACTTACTGTATGATCCTGGCTATTTCATTTTTTGGATGATCAGAGAGAAAGATAAACAGACTTAAGGTTGATTCCAGGATTACTAGTGTCGGTTGTTTTTGCTTTACCTTTCACCCACTATTGGTGGTGTTGATTTTGACCGAAGACCAAAGAATGAAAAGTTGTTTTAGTGCGCTAAGATGATAACTTGTCCTCACCATTTTGCATGGACAGTTCGCTCGCTATAGGAGAAAAGATAAATTCTTCCTACCTCTTATTGCTTTGTGTAAATACCCATCTAGAGAGTGAAATGAATTGTTGTGCGCCTCCTCACTATTTTTCATGAATGTTTACCTAAATAAGCGAAACAAAAGCTGTCAATTGTTGAATCATCTCGCATTTATACAAGTTGTGTTTTATTCTGTTCATCTTTTTGCCTACATTTTTCAATCACATGCACTTGAGATGAACGTCAAAATACTATTTCTGGGGCTCCACGACAATGATTACACCAACTTATGGAACATACAACAAGCCACAAAATGGACCATTGATTTATATATTTGCAGTAGACACCGCAGCAGCCAAAACACACATAGATTTAGCTACTACAATATTGGATGTGTAGGGTGTGGGCATGGATAATTTTAGCAAGGCGATCGCATTTAAAATAGGTGGCTACCATTTTTTTCAAAATTGGGTGCATGCTGAGCAACTAACGTTTGAATGTGCACAAATTCTTTGAAATGCATGCTGATCGTTTTAGAAGAGTCTATACTACTGGATCTGAAGATTCAAATTATTAATTGAAATTGATAAACACTTTTTGCTCACACAAACCATAATATAGCAAACCACGAACTCATAGAATGAAATGGATTTTTTGATATGCTTTGAACTAATTTGGAATGCAAATCTGTTGGTGATGATTTTGATTTTGTGAGTTTTTTTTTTATATAATAAAGATTTGTTTGCCATTTTTCTTTTAAGCATAGTTTTTTTATTAATAGAAATAAATAAAACAACATAGTCTCTTTTATTTTATTTTTTGGTGTGTAATATAAACGATGAAATACAAAACAATAAAAATCATTTCATGTATTTTGTTTTTAAATAATAAACAAAAATAATAAAATAATAAAACTAAAAATAAATATAAAAAAATATAAAAACACACATAAAAAGAAAAGAAAATGAACAACTTAAAAAATAAAATAAAAAATGAACTTGCAAATGGACATTCTCTGACTCCTGAAAACAACCTCAAAACGTGTTTTTATGCTTACGACTAATCTGTTTTTTTTTAAGTCACTTTACGCCACAATCAAGATGAAACAAGTGCGCAATGACAACAGGTACAAAAACATATTTTATTTCTTTCATTTGTCGCATTGGTACTTCTTTCTGTATGCTATGTTTTTCGAACTTCTCACAAGTTTTCATGCAGGAATTTGTACTAAGTTTTTTTTTCCAGGTTTTGGACTTGCGTTTCATCCTAAAGTGATTTTCAAAAATCACCAATATTTTCACCAAAAACATGCTTTAAGGAACTTCTTTTCACCATACACATCATGATGTTTATTGTTACACCAAACCCATATCATAAACACCATTTTGCATCATGAATTCTTTCCTCTCATTTCTCCTTCAAAGCGTATTAGTCATCCTTGTGTTGAAGCCCATCTTCCATTTCCTTATCCGTCATGACTTCACACATGCCTATCTTTCAGAGTTGCATACATTTTTTTTTAATCTTTTTTTAGTTCATTTTTTCCTTACAAATAAAACCATTCAGTTCCTTTCCATGATTACATTGCATTGTTTTCCTCACCATACAAACCTATTTCTACTGAGATCCTTTCCTATGGTCCTACCAATATTTTTGTAAAAACTCGCATTGAATGATGTGGGATTCCTTAAGGCCCACTTTTCAACAAGTCTTGCCCCATCAACCTTAGCACCTTATCTGGGATATAAACTAGAGTTTCTTTTGAGTACTTGGAGGCTTCCATGCCTTAATGGCAAGCTCTCTCACTGAAAATCATGGGAATACATCAATGTCCCTTGATTGTCATATCTTGCAAGTGGCTCCACATCGACAAATCTATTCACACTTTGCAAGATGTACCTGGGCACCTTGGCACTCATTGACATCAATGGTAAGTTTGCCTCGCATTGGTTAATGACATTCATCAATGGCCGGTAATCCAATTGTTAGGACCCTATAATGTACCTTTTTGCTCATAATTTTTTCTATCATTACATCCTTTTCCCACTCATATTTAAGCCTACATTATCACCTTAACCTATTTCTCCAAAGGTATATAATGTTTCTTCTCTTTGCTATATGTTTAATTTGTTTTACATGTAATTTTACATTACTCTCATACTTAGCCATTAATCAGAAATATATAGTTGTTGAAACATTTTGAACTTTAGTTAATATATTGTTGCTGCTTGAAGACCACGTTGCTGAAACAATCAACAATACGCAAATCCCGTTGCTGAAAAAGTCAACAGTACGCAAATCCCGTTGCTGAAACAGCCTGTGATTTGCGATGCTGAAACAACATTTCACATACAATAGTAACAAGAAGGAGCTGTTACACTGGCCGCAACAACCGTACCTTAAGCCAACACCATTACAACCATCACTATTGCTTGAGACCACATTGTTGAAATAGTCAAATAGGATGCAAATCCCATTGCAGAAACAGTCCGTGATTTGCGATGCTGAAACAACATTTCACATACAGCAGTAACAAGAAGGAGCTGTTACACTGGCTGCAATAGTCGTACCTTAAGCCAACACCATTACAACCATCGCTGCTGCTTGAGACCACATTGCTGAAATAGTCAAACAGGACACAAATCCCGTTGTTGAAACAATGCGTGATTTGCGATGCCGAAACAGTATTTTACAAGCAATAGTAACAAGAAAAGATAAATAAAGAAGTTGTTACACCGGCCGCAACAACTGTACCTCAAGTCAGCACCATTCCAACTACTGTAACAACATTTTTCTACGGGAGATCAGAATATCCTATTCCAGCATAGAAGATTAGATCAGACTAAGAATAGGATTTGTATGTACACATGTAATTTTATGCTTAATTGTATTAAGAGGATTCTCCTCTTTAAATAGGGGAGAAACCAGCATTAGAAGGGGATTTTACAAAAAGGCTTAGCTAGAGAGGAATTACAAAGAAGGAGCATGTTCAATTTGTATATTGTAACTTGACACATTTGACAGATGAATAAAATATCATTCTGAGCATTTCTTCTTAGTTCCTTTCATTTTTGGGGAATCTTGTGAGAAGGAGAAGGCCCACCTTCTTCACAAGATTCACCCATTAGTTTATGTAGTGTGTTAGTATTGTTTTTTTATCTGTACCTTGTTAAAACTCTGCTTTGTTGAAACTCTGTTTCCACTGATTGTTACATCGTTTTCATACAATTGATTCCTAGGTAATTGATAATCATTTTGATTGGTAATTCTGTTTGCAGAATGAGTTTATGAAAGTGTGATAGTCAGAGACAGGTGCTGAATATTCCTTCTTTGGGGAATAGGGTCTTGTTCTCTATTACAGAATAGTTAGCCTTCAGTACTTGTTGATCATTTTGATTGGTAATTCTGTTTGCAAAATGAGTTTATGAAAGTGTGATAGTCAGAGACAGGTGCTGAAGATTCCTGCTTTGGGGGATAGGGTCCTGTTCTCTGTTACAGAATAGTTAGTCTTCTTTGCAGTGTGCTGAAAGGTTCCTTTTTCCTAGGTTGATATTTCTTAATGTAATCCGGGATTCTTCTAATAATTATTTCCTTTTGAATCCTAAAATTCTGCAATAGATAGATTGCTTTCACTATAATTCAAGGTAGAACTTCAGTCTGTTCAAGGCAAGGTGTGATTAGTGTAACTTTTTGGATTGCTTTTGAGATTGAGCATATATAGTGTGTGATTGCCTTTGAAATAAATAGACTTCCCTGGGTTGACAATTTATGTAACACTTGATTGTTTAATTAATAAGAAATCATAGTGACCAACATTTTGGCGTCGTTGCTAGGGAAGGCAATTATAGATTTCAAAATCATTTACATTTTTCCTTCAGATGTACAAATTGCATGAGAGGATGCGGACCCCCAAGGGAAACTGACCCTACAGGTGGCAGGGGCAGAGGAAGAGGAGGAAGGAAAACTTTCATCGACCAGATTATATCAAAATATGAATCTGTTGTTCCTCAACGACCAAGCTCTCGAAAACATAAGCCTCAACCTTCCTTTCAAGCGAACTTTGAAACAAAGACAGTTGAAAAACCAACAGATGACATTGAGGATCGAGCAAGTGCAGTATGGGAACAAATAGAAGAAACCATGGATGGATATAATGAATAACTGCACCATGAAGAACAGGTAGGTCTTGAAGTAGAGGTAAATGATGAAAACTCTTTTTCTACCTTAGGATTTCCTATTGGTGATCTTCCTAGAGGAGTATCTCCCATGAAGAATATTCCACTTTCATCTTTACCTAACTTTCATGGTTTATCTTCTGAAGATCCTGATGAATTCCTTTTCGAGTTTGACATATTATGCAGAAGTTATGATTACATTTCCAATGCTAAAAAATTAAAGCTATTCCCAACAACATTAAAGGGAAATTCATTAAGATGGTTCATGAGTCTTGGAGGTCATGTAATCACAACATGGGATCAGATGAAACATAAATTTTTGCACAAATATCAAGACTATTTCCGAACAAGAGAAAAAAGAGAGGAATTATTCAAGATGATACAGAAAGAGGATGAAAATCTGGAGGACTTTGTGGAAAGGCTACAATATAATCTGCAAAGATCCAGTCACCCCGATGTAAGTAAGGATATTCTTACAACAATATTATTAAAAGGAGTAAGGGATGACTGTCTAGATATGTTGAATATGCTGGGAAAAGGGGACATATCTAAAGAATCATATGATGAAATTGTTAACCTCTGTAAAAGATGTTCAAGAGGAGCTGCAAGGAATAGATTAAACAATAGGGATACCACATTTTAAAGAGTTCAAAAATCAGCCAGTGGAGGAGCAAAAAGAGCCGAAATAGGTAATCTACTTGAGGAATTTAAAACTGAAATGTTAAGCTCTTTTGATTCACAAATTGACACCTTGCAGATTCAAAAGAAACAAGCTGAAGCAGAAGCAACTCTGCCCATCTTTTGTTCCAAATGAAAAGATATGCACCCACGAAGGGAATGCCCATTGGACAAAAAACCAATTTGCACCATTTGTGATAAGGATCATGAAACTCAACAATGCCCTTCTTTACCAGGAATCAAAACAACATTACAACTAACCGATGAAGAATCTGAAGCTGTCTATCTGTTGACACAGAGAAGGCAATGGAAACCACGGGGACAATGTATGAATCCTCATATGCCATTTACATCTTCTAATTGTTGGAATAATTATCCTTCTTTTAGTCAAGCAAATTACCCTCCCTTCAATCAAATGAATTACCCACCCATGCAACAAACAAAACCTCCCTTTGTAGACCCAACAATATGGACACCTTGGCCTTCACAACAACAACCTTACCTTAACCAATGGAATCCAAATTGGAGAGGTCAACAACCCTCGTTCCCAAATCAATTTCCTCAATTTCAATCACAAGTTCAACAACCACTCTCTTTACCATCAGGTATTCCACCGAATAATCAAATGATGAGGCCCCAACTACCTGTACAACCTAACCCTAACCCCAATAATAAGGCTATATAGTGCATTGATATTCAAAACCAGGCTATACTTTCTTTTTTCCCTGCACAATGCAATGATATTCATTTACGATCTAGGAAAATAATAGAACCTATCATTGATGATGTTACCTCTTCTGATTCCGATAAAGAAGAAATAAAAAAGCACGATGTACCTAAAGAGGTACAACCATCCTCAAACACTGTTGCTGAAACAATAGAACCACCATTCCCTGAGCGTTTAGCTTTGACTAAAATGCCTGAGCCACCTGCTCTCAATCTTCTAGGGGAATTACAAAATATCTATGTCAAAATTCCACTATTAAAAGCACTAAGAGATGTACCAATTTATGCCAGAACTATGCGAGACATTTGTGTTAAGAAACCCGATAGGAAAACTAAAGATCCTCGCACAGTTCATGTCATGGGTGATTTGTCTGCACTAATGTCGGGTAAAGCTCCTCCAGTTAAATATGGTGATCCCAGCCATCCTACCGTCATAGTGCAAATTGGAAAAACAATAATTTCTCGAGTTCTGGTAGACTTAGGCGCTGCTATCAATATTATGACTCTTGAAACTTCACAACTGTTACAATTGAAGAATGAAATCAAAGATACCCCAACCATTCTATAATTAGCTGACCGTTCTACAATCAAACCGGAAGGAGTCATTGAAGAACTAATCATCTCAGTTGTGTCCTGGAATTATCCAGCTGACTTTGTGGTATTACAACCTAAAACAAAGTTGGGGGGTCACCCTCTAATTTTGCGCAGGCCTTGGCTAGCCACAATAGATGCCTTTATCAGCTGTAGATCTGGTTCAATGACAATTTCCAATGGATATGAGACCAAACAGCTTACTCTCTACCCTCACGCAACACCCTTGATTAATAATGAAAATTCCTTATGGGTGGACTTTGATGATCAAACTACTCAACCTATCTTGACTATTGGACAAGCCTTAAGCCTTAAAGATGCCACTGAGGATGAAGTAATTAATAATTTTATTTGTGAACCCTCCTCTATGACTTCAAAAACACATAATCAACTAGCTGCACTTTTGGAGTCAGATACCCAGGAAAACCTTAACTCTGAAGACCTACCTCAAACATCAGCTACCATCTCTTCTAAAAGTATACCAATAGAAATTGAACCCGGCAAGACACTGAATATAAACCCCAACTTGAAAGTTGCTGAAACACAACAATTAATGAATTTACTTCTTGAACATAAGGAAGCATTCGCATGGGACTATATAGATATGAAGGGAATCTCTCCTGAATTATGTACTCATCGTATCTATATCAAGGAAGATTGTCGACCGATCTTCCAATATCAATGACGAATGAACCCTAATTTAAGAGAAATTTTTAAGGAGGAACTTCAAAAATTGCTTAATGCAGGGTTTATATATCCTATATCGGACAGTGAATGGGTTTCCCCGTTGGTAATAGTTCCTAAGAAAAACAGGAAATGGAGAGTGTGTGTAGATTATAGAGCCTTAAATAAAGCCACTCAAAAAGATCACTTTCCGTTACCATTCATTGATCAGGTGTTAGATAGTTTGTCAGGGAAGAAATTCTTCTCTTTCTTAGATGGTTTCAGTGGGTATAACCAGATCAAAATTGCACCCCAAGACCAAGATAAGACCACTTTTACTAGCCCTTGGGGAACTTTTTCTTATAGAGTCCTCCCATTTGGACTATGTAATGCACCAACAACCTTTCAAAGAGCATTTATAGGAAACTTTTCTGATATGATTAATGACTCTATGGAAATTTTTATGGATGATTTTACCCCTTATGGTGTCTCTTTTGAGGAAGCACTACAAAACCTTGAGAAAGTACTTAAACGATGTATACAATCCCACCTCTCCTTAAGCACAGAAAAATGTCATATGATGATGAGTGAAGGAGTAGTACTTGGACATTTTATTTCATCTCAAGGAATTCAGGTGGATCCATCCAAGATACAAGTCATTAAAGACCTTCCTATTCCCAAAACCCAAACAGATGTGAGAAGTTTCTTAGGACATGCTAGATACTATAGAAGATTTATCAATTTTTTTTTTAAAATATCTTCTCCTTTGTTTGTGTTACTTATGAAAAATGCTGAATTCAAGTGGATTGATCTTTGCCAGGAAGCATTTGATACACTCAAACATCAGTTATCTACAACTCCTATTCTAAGAGGACCTGATTGGACACTTCCATTTCATATATCCTCTGATGCTTCAGATACTGCAATAGGAGTTGTCTTGGGACAAGAAGAAAATCATCTCCCTTATGCTATTTACTTCATTAGCAAGAATATGAGTCCTGCTGAACTTAACTATACAGTTACCGAGAAGGATTTTTTAGTAGTTATCTATGCTATTAATAAATTTCAACATTACATCAATGGCTATTCTACTTTTGTCCATACTGATCACTCATCTATCAAATATTTAATGAACAAATGTGTCACAAATTATCGAGTCACCAGATGGTTACTATTATTACAAGAATTTGATATTACAAATGTAGATAGACCAGGAAAAGAAAATGTAGTTGCTGATTTCCCTTCTAGGTTAACACCTGATGATAATACTCTAGTAGATGATTCCTTTCTTGATGAATATGTATTTGCAGTATCTGCTCACTCACCATGGTATGCAGACATCGATAACTACTTGGTTGCAGGGAAGTTACCACCACACCTATCCCATCGAGAGAAAAGAATAATCATTCAACAAAGTGCTCGGTATAGATGGATAAGTGGGTGTCTTTTCCACATAGGACTTGATCAAGAAATCCAAAGATGGATTAGAGAAGATGAGGTTTATGATTTACCAAAATCTTGTCATGATGGCCCTTGTGGAGGGAATTTTGCTGATAAGAGAACAACACATAAAATTCTCAGGATGGGTTACTATTAGCTCTCACCTTTTAAAGATGCAAAGAAATATGTTCGGGCCTGTGATAGCTGTCAAAGAATGGGTCAACCTAATCATAGAGATGAAATGGCATTAAATCCCCAGGTAGTACTCAAACCATTTGAAAGATGGGCCTTAGATTTTGTAGGGCCCATTAACCCTCCATCCAATAAAAAATCTTATATAGTGGTCTGCACATATTATATGACCAAATGGGTGGAGGCTAAAGAACTCCATAGAGCTACCGAAGAAGTGGTTCTAGATTTTTTATTTGAAGATATCTTTATCATATTTGGAGTCCTAAGAGAATTAGTCACAGATGGAGGACCTCCTTTCACTTTTCATGGTTTTAAAGCCATCCTTCAAAAATATCATATTCATCATAGAATGACTACACCATACCACCTCCAAGCCAATGGACAGGTGGAAAGCACAAACAAAGTAATAGAAGCCATTCTCACAAAAACAGTGAAGGAAAACATAAAGGATTTGTCTTAAAGGCTCCCTGAAGCATTATGGGCTTACAGAACTACCTGGAGAAATACTACAGGATTCTCCCCCTATGAATTAGTTTATGGAAAAAGTGTTGTCATTCTTGTGGAATTTGAAATCAAAACCTTAAGGACTGTTTTAGCTGTTAACCTTGATTTGACTGATGCACAAACAACCAGGTTGCAACAACTTAATGAATTGGATGAAAAAAGACTAGATGCCATTCATCAGACAACTATGATTCAACAACAAAGAATAAAATGACATGATAAAACCATCAAGCATAAGCAATTCCAAAAAGGTAATTGGGCTTTACTGTATGATTCTTGGTTTAAAGAATTTCAAGGGAAACTACGTACAAGATGGCTAGGACCTTACGAAGTGGACATTGTTTTTCCTAATGGAACAGTAAGGCTCCTCACAATTGATGACTCTAAAACACCGTTATTAGTGAATGGTCATCGGCTCCATCTGTACCAACGCCCCATTTCCAAAGAAGAGTTTAAGGCCACATGTGTGGCAGATTCACATTATCTCTTTTTAGAGGAGCCTCCAGCCCCTCATTGCAATTAATTTTTTTGAATTTAATTTCTTTAGTATTAGATTAAATTTATTTTACTAATAATCCCTGTCAAGGAATGGCATGTTACAATTGATTCTTTTGTAGATTCTCAGGCCTACCAAGAAAGGACAATCTTACTACAAGCAGATCCAAGCTTCATTTTGTGAAGCATTGCTCCCTCTTTCTTCAATCCATTCATCCTCACTTCCCATTCAACATCCCCATCATTCATCCTTCTTTATTTTCTTTCCTTTCCATTCCCTTTCCCCCATTTTTTCCATTGCTGAAACACCACTGTTCAACAACATTTTCCTCATTTTTCCCATTGCTGAAACACCACTGTTCAACAACATTTTCCTCATTTCACCCATTGCTGAAACACCACTGTTCAACAACATTTTCCTCATTTTTCCCATTGCTGAAACACACTCTTAAGCAACATTTTCCTCATTTTCCCCATTGCTGAAACACCACTGTTCAAAAACATTTTCCTCATTTTTCCTGTTGCTGAAACACCACTTTTTCCTGTCAATAAAAACATCTTTTTTAGCTCTTTCTCTCTCACTTCTCCTATTTTCATATAGTCTGTCCTTTCACTACTTTCTCCCATGATTAAAGAAACCCTTGATACAATTTCTCTCATAAATCCAAAGTCTCTCCCATGGTTACTGCAGATCTATTATGGACAGGCACTATATTTTTCGAAGTATGAATCAAAGGTAAAGATGAGGTATGTAAACTTTATATGTAAATACAATTGAACTATGTCTAATGAGAAGATCCCGATTCATTATGATCATTCACTTAAAGTCACTATTTTAGTTGTAGTTGGGGGGGGGGAAATATCAAAATCTTATGCCATCATTTCACATGTACCGACTACCGTATCCAGAATCTTATGCCATGACAACCCTACTGTTATTGTATCCAGAATTCTACCAAATCTTTCAGTAGGCAGGCTGGCTGGGTTATTTTCAGAGGCTCCAGGGCTTTGATCAACAACAAGTTCTTCAATTTGCTCAGAATCTTCAACCAGACCATTCTATTGTTCAAGGGGTTAGGATTCCAGTCACAGAGGATGATATATCACAGGTTTTGGGTCTTCTCGTCACTGGCATTCGCTGGTTCAACCGTAAACACATTATCCTTAATGCCCAGTAGGATTTTCTCTTGCCAGGAGAACAAGTTGAGCGTAAAGGCCGAGGTGTTTGACTTAGCTCGTTGCCGCCTCCTTGGCCGAAAGTTACAAAGTTTGTCAAGCACTATCTCACCTGTGAAGGCCGATACCAGGTAGTTTACTAGTACGATTTTGTCTTGTTATCTCATTTACGACATGCTAGATTGGTGAATATTCCCTACTATCTGTTCGGATGTCTTAGAAATATGTTGCATTATTGTAAAAAGGCTAAAAATCCCGCCCTTTCCCTCATGCATCACCGTCTCGTTCAACTACTCATTCAAAAGGGTTTTGCCCAACAAAACCCTCCCCTAAACAATCCACCCATAAACCCTCAGGAAGTTGCTGAACATCCTAAAAATCCTCATGAAGAGCAAACACAAAACCTTCCTGACCCTCCAGAAATACCTATTAATCCGCCTACAGATCCAATTGATCCAATTAACCCTCCTACCATAACAAGTCCACCCCACAACTTACTAGAATCATCTACTCCTACTGTTCATATCTTTAGCGATGATTCTGAAGCAGATAAACCTGATAACCCTCCTTGTCACATCACTGAGGAAAAACCCACATGCAAAAGAAAGAAGCAAATTCCTACTTTTCCTTCTTTTTTACCAAAAAAGTGAGATCGGAAGAG
>CBVK0101172962.1:0-10443 GCA_900067695.1 Picea abies | reverse complement strand
ATGATGATCGGAGGAGATCAATTTGGCATGGATTTGGGCCATCATGTAGGTGATCAGATGGTTGGACAAACCATCCAACCAATCCAAACTTTAGACAAGCTACTGCACAACAACATGGTGAAGGGGTTAGAATTCAAGCACAATGATTCATTTATGCAACACTTGGTTGTTGTAGAGGTATTTATTAATGCAATTGAATGAAGATAGCAATGAAGGCTCAAGTGTGAAATTTATGTCATGTTTATGGGTTGGACAAGGTGATGACGATGTAGACAAAAATGAATAAGTTTCAACATGAGGAAGTACATATAAGAACTTGTGTGTGATGATTGGACCAAATACCCAACCAGTATTGGAATTGGGGTGTGCAGTGTACAAATTCATGAGAGGAATGGTTGAAGTATGGGTGGAATAGAAGTCACGAAGGTTCAACACTTAGACAATTTTTTTTTCTAGTTGAGGCTGTGATAGAACTTTCGATCGCAATAGAGTAGAAAATGAATGTGATCGGTGATCACATCAGATGAAGTATGTTGGTATTTCCAGGAAATAAATGACTTTGAGTGGGGGAGGGTTTAAGACCTATAAATATGGCATGAGCTCACATGCTCCCTTGTCGAAGTCTTGGATGAATGAGTTAGGAAAAAGAGTGCTCAGTTCAGTTGATGGAAATGAAAGATGTCTTATATAGTGAAGTTGGGATCCCTAGGTGTGTGTCACCGTGCTAAGGATGAATTCACCAAGAAGACTTATGGATGAAGATTAACTAAAGAAACGATTTGGGTGGGTAACCCATAGGAGCCATGGGTGCCCCACCAAAGGCTATATATGACAAATGCTCCAACAACATGAGCACCCAACTAACTAGATGAAGAACAAAGGTTGGGGAAGATTGGATGCCTTGGGAAATTACCATGCTAAGGGGAGATGAAAAAATGATGATGGGACTAACAACCGGATGCTGAGGGGAATTAGGTACCCAAAACTAAAAATGAGGAAGTTGGTCAAGGAAGAGTTGTAACACACCCAACCCCCTAACTACCTTTTTTAATGGATGGGGTATTAAATTTTTACTTTTCCTCAATCGTCTGAAATTTCATCTATTGATACTATCTTCTGCTTCTCATCAATATCTTTCCAATGACTATAACCATGCTTATATCTACACTCTCGATTAGAAGTTACAATCTCCCCAAAGATTTTGAAATTTCATTTATTGAGTTTGTCTTTAGTTCCACATGGAAACCACATGGTTCCCTGTCACTAGTTCCATATGAAATTTCATTGACATGGAATTTTCCACATGACCCATCTGACTTCCCTATCCACTGGTTCAAATATTTTCCTCTTCATAGGATTCCTCCCATCGGGGTTAATAGATTTCCTGCACCTAAACAACTCCAACAGAATCTCTTCGACCACACTTAATTTGAAGAATCTAACCTATAGATCCAACAACCCTTGGGGTTGGAAAATAAGTGACTCAAGTTTCTTCAGAGTCCCCAATTCGTATGACGATCAATTCACCTTCTCCTTCTCTAGCTATATTTAGCTTGTGTGGTACCTTCGAGGACCTACTACTGAGATTGATCTAGCTTACCACCTTGGTCACTAGTGCCACTATGTACCTGTCACCTAACATGACAGGTGGACCCATCACGACATGCCACATCACCATAGAGTACAAAGGCTCACTCGACCAGAGATTGACATTTGTCCATTTCCTATCAATGGATTAAGTTACTTAGTCAATATTTTCTTAAAACACTACTCCTGGGTATTTATTTATTAAACCCTTATTATGGATAATTAGTCTCCACTAATTAATTACCCCATCCCCGTAATTACATTTTTACATTGCCTAAAATATTGTCCCGATAATTAATGAGGATTTACTTTCCCTCTCTTTCCCTTGTGAATTCTACATCCCGAAAAGCGTTTTTGGTATCAATTCAAATACCACTCTTGGAGTGATTATCTTAGAATTTAAATAATTATATTACAACATAATTATATTATGTTCTAATATAATTAATTAAACTATAATATACTAAGGTTTATTAACCTTGATTAACATATAAATCAAATACCTTGGCTTATAACTTCACATAAAAATATTCATGTAATTATATATATATATAGGGAAAGAAAAGGTAATAATATATATTTAATATTATATTTTATCTCAGGTACTTCAGAACATATTCACGTCCAATATTTTATGTTTTATAACCTTACAATATTCAATCTATCATACTCCAATCACTCACTCCTCTCTCGCTACTCTGATGGCCAATTACGAAAGAGGAGCATTAAATATTATAAAATGTATGTGGGGCCTTTTTAACACTCACACCATCATTCTGACAACTTCGCTATTCATTCAAATACTTTGTGCCCAACCATAGGTATAACTGCTCTTGTTGTATTTCACAACTTTCCACTCCTTATCCAGAGTATGATGCCATGAGAGAGAGTTTTTCTTTTTCTTAGAAAAAAACAAGGGATTGAGGTTATTCTCCTTCTCCCATGGGAAACTAGCAATCCATTCTTCTATCCATCAAGCAAAGGGGCCTATTGTGATTTCTCAATCAATCACTCAATTTCTCTACAACCCCTTTTATCAACTTGATTAGAAAACACTGCCCAATATTTCCTATACCCAAATTTTTTTATTTTCTTAGTTCTCTTTAGATCAAAAGAGTTGCAAATGCTCTTCATCTTCTGAAATGGTCCCCAAACCCATTTGTGTGTCTCCTCTAAATTCTACCCATGAATTTTCTCTTTTTTCTTCCCTTCTACAACAATATTTTCTGGTTCCATTTCCTAATTCGTGGGTCAGATCGGGAAGTTTGTAGATGGGGTATTGTACCCATCTCCTCATTTATTCTTTAGGAAGACTTCCCAACTACCATATTGACTGGTAATTAAATTTTCTAAGATAGAGGAATGTTTTGGGTCTGGGAATGTTAAATCTAGTAGAGTACTGGTATGGTAGGGGCCATCTCAAACACTACCAGTTCCCCTCACCATCCCATGTCATGCATCATAATATACCTTGGAAACACCTTCAAGAGTTGTTCAACAATTTCCATTTTTATATAATAACAAAAAACATTTACATTACCTTCTTAACAAAGGTTTTTCATTTTCCAAAATCCACACATAACAGACTTGTCCATAGTGTTAGCACCAGAAGTCACACCTAGATTGTTGTAGATGTAAGACTAATACCCATCATAATGTAAAGGATAATGTTCTTAAAAATGTGGCAAATGGATGTAAAAATAAATTTAAGATGTCAATCACAAATCCTTCCATGAAATACACACCAGCAAGCCAGGCCTTAAATGGCTTCAAATCAGGTTTTAAGAGATAGAAATGATAGATGGAAGACTTAAAAAGGAAAGTGTAATATGTATATCAATTTACATCAGTTATTTATGACACACATATGAAATAAAATTTATTTGAATAAGAACCTCTTAAATCCAAAGAGAAAACTGCTATGATAAATTTGCATGCAATATCGCAATAAATTGTTTACTACGATAAAGAAACAACATCCTGATGAATCCTTCAATAAACACTGATATCAATGTAAGACAAAAAGAGATGATAATGAGTATAAGACTGATTTCCACGATTAAAAGTTTCTTCGATATGGTCCATACATCAGAAAAACCTCTACTACAAAAATGACCAGACTAAAAAGATAAGAGTTTCTCTATTTAACCATTCGAACCTTTTTCACTCTTACAATGCCTCTTAAATAACTAAAATTATCAAAATAAATGTTCACAATCCGTCCCTCAACTTACTCATAGGATTCCATTCCTAAGGGGAACATGGCAATAAGTATACAACTGAAAAAACAACAAACTGCGATTTTGAAGGAAGACGTTGGCAACGTATACAACAAGTCCTCAACAACTTGATGATGTATATTTATGTTTGAATCTCCTTGAGGTAGGTGGCCTTACAAAGTGAAACTGATCCTCTTAGTGTTGATACAAGCTCCCCTTGACAGCTGACAACTTCCATTCCCTAAAAAATCTTCAAAAACCTGAGTTCACAGTGCAACGCTACAAATTGTTATGAAACAACCAGTTCGCAATGCCAATGAGTCTAGGCACTGCAAAATTTCTTGTAGTAGCATGTTTTCCTTTGAAAAATTTTCAAAAACTTAAAACTTGTATCGAGGGAAGTGAAATTCTTCCATAAATGACACAAAATTATTACCATGATATATCCTTGGAGAAAAACAAAAAACTACTAAGTCTAGCTCAAAATTCAAAACCATCATTAAATGTTGTAAATGCATGCAACACAAACCTTGACAAAAATGATGTTGGTTTTAGAAGATCATTTGTATTTATCTTTTTGTCTTGAAACTTCTTCTGGTAGCCACCTTTTTGTAATGTCGGGATAGTGATTAAAATTAGGAGACTTTAGATGGTTATCTCTCCATACACTTTAGAACCCTGGTCTAGTCCGTAGAGGGGTTTTCCCGCTATAGAAAAATTGGCGATCGTATTGGGGAAGCCTCTAGGGTATTTGGGGATATTTCTTTTTGGGAGATTTGAATTAGTTTATTCACTATTTTTGAGTTTTTGTAAGATTCTATGTCTTTAAGGGATGCTAGTCTTCCATACCAATAATCTCGTCTTTGCTTGACTGTCAGTTTTCATATTTTTTGAGGAGTTATAGAGGTGTACGCGGCTTGTAGTGGGCTTGCATGTGTACATATGTGCCTTGCCTTTGGATAGCTCGCATACATACACTGGCTGCTGAAGTGTCAGTAGCTTGCCTATGTTGAGAATTTTTTTTTTTAAGGAGAGGCAGTCATCCTCTTCCTTGTCAAAAGTCACACTTCTCAGGGGTTTTCTCGATCTAGTCCTAGTCTCTATTATAGCAGTCTGTAGCCTAGGTTTGACTTCAACATAGCCTTATTTTTATCAAAGACTTCTTGTGTTTCCTTTAATAGGGTTTTTAGACAAGTTTCAGAGTCTCTTTTGATCTACCTGTTTGGTATTGTTAGCGACTCCCTGCAATCTGTGATTGGGCCTCAATTCATTTCTTGGTCTTAAATTGTCGTCATTTTTCCCTTTTTTTCTTTAGAAGAAAAGAAAATACTTCATTTTCAAATTACTTGTTTTGAAGCATGAAATAATAATAAAAAAACCTTTCATTTCTTTGTTTGGTAAAGTAGTTTAGGTTAGTTGTTTCATTTACCAAGGAAAAATAAATTTTTCTTAAGTTCTTTACTTGAATGCTTAGGACATTAAGTAGCTCATAGTTGAGCGAAATATTGTTTTAAGTTTTTCTTTTCAAAGATCTGAGAAAAGTAGTTACGAAAAGTTTGGTGAAAGAATTTTAATCTGGCAAATATTTATTTATGAAGAAGGAGTAGTTTGTTTTCAGTTTCATCTTATGCTCTTCTCTTTTGTCTCTTAAAGAACATCATTGGTTTCACTTCCGTTCCTTTTGAATTAATACAACCACTAAAATTAATGCTTAATTAAAATTTATTAGACTTTGTGTTTGTAGGGTCCATCAATGCAATCTAGGTTAGAGACTTGATTTAGGATTGGAGAGGAAACTCTTCAAGGCTACAAAAACAAACATAAGAGTCTGTTCTAAGGAGTGCTTGTAAGTCCAGTAAACGTGAAAGGTATCTGGAACCCACTCTAACACAGGGGCGAAACATGAGGTGGCATAAGGAAAGGTAGTGGAGATAACCCCTCCAAATCCAGACCAAGCATAGTGGGGAACACATATAGAGGGCTTATCTTGGGATTCCATTGATCACATTTTCCACAGAGCTTTGTGGGTCTCAAATCCATTCGAGGTCCTTAGTCATATTTTGGAACACTTGCTTTAGATACCCTTGATAGGTTTTAGGCTTGATACCTTACTCATTGTGGTCCACCATACTGTCGATTGTACCCGCCTGGTGACTATTCGCGCTCTGGCAACCTAGTTTCCTTTATCTTAGTGACTTACATAGGTGACTGTAGGGGTATACCATGGTACATAGGGAAGACATCAGGCCACACTTTGCAGAGTATACCCAGAGGGTGCTTCCGTATTTGATTTTCACTTGCACCAGTAAGTTTCTCTAGTTATGGTTGTTGTAGCTCTTCTTCCAACTAGCTAGTGATCTGCTTGTCTTAACTCATAGTAGATTTTTCTAGTGTGTGCTAGTTTTTAAACGATTATAGAAATCCATAGTGTGTCATTGATCTTCTCACACAGTGGAGGATCAGGAGCTCTACCAGTTGTGAAGGCTTTTGGGCTAGCCACCGATTGATCTTGAGCCACCCCCACCACCACTAAGGAAAAAACTATACTAGCAAGGGTCTTTTGAGGCGATCGGGTTACAGGGAACTGCGCCTGACTCATCTCTGAGAGGAGAACATTTGATTTCGAAGGAACCAACCATTTTTGACCTCGAAGTGGAAGCTCTTGGTCTATATAACCCTCCAATCCAAGATCTATCGGCACCCATCATTGTATAGATTCAACCTTACCAATGTTAGGTAGTGTCACAAGCAACGATGGAGACAAATGATGCTACTTCTTCATGGAATTCTCATATTCCCCCCTACGGATGTCACTACAGGGGGTGTTTCGCCTCCTAACCAAGAATCATCAGTCTGGACCACTATGGTCTCAACTGCCTCTACCTCGGGAAATTGTCTGATTCCATCGATGGCGATGATCACTACTCCATTCACCTAGAGTGCGATAGGCCCTCCGTTCTCATATGAGATGCCTGGCTTCGGTACGAGCACTATCCTTTCCTAATCCACTCTATATACTTTAGGTCTGGGGGCAGGGAGCTCTAACACTCCTCTTCAAGGATCCATGGGGGGAACTTTAGCTCCCTATAACACTTTCCCTTATGGAGGGAGTCATATACCTCCTTCATCCCCTTCGTTCGATGGTGCTCACCAGCACTCCATCGGGCTGAACGTAAAATATAGTTCATTTGGAGTAGGTAGTCAAGGACTTCCTTCTTATATCATGCTGGTAGGTTTGACACCGTTCTCTTTATTTGGTGTGTTTGGTAACAATGCATTCTCGTCAGCTATCATCTTGGTCAAGGGAAACCCCGACTATGGACAACAAAATCCTATGCAAGGTACTATTCCTGCACAGGGGGTAAACTTAGGAATTCCTTCCTCACAAGGGCCTTGGAATCCATTGTAGGGATCAATTCCATTGTCAGGGATGCCGACCGGGGGAAACCCCTTCCATAGCCAATGGAACCTTGGGCAAGGTTCAACACCTATGCCCATCGGATTGGTAGAGGGAAATCCTTCCCAAAATCCTTGGAATGTGACGCAAGCCCAACCCTTTACGTCCTATTATGGGAGTCATCCGATGACATGTCAACAAGCACATAATCCTTACAATGGTCACGACCATGGTTATTACCAAAACCCTAGACAACAAACTAACATTTCCTGGCAACCTGGTGCCAGCCAAACTCCAGGCTCATTTTTCCCTGGTTATAATCAACAACCCAAATTACTGTTTTTGAGAACTCTGCACTTGCTAGACTTGACAAGGTTATTAAATGACCCCATCTATCATGATCCACATTGGCCTCTGATGCTGACCAAGTTGCCTTTGGACCTTCCAAAGTTTGAATCTAGGCCTAACGAAGATCTAGGCGATCATGTGACTACCTTCCATTTATGGTGCTCGTCCAACTCTTTGAGAGATGGCTCCATCCAACTGTGTTTGTTTCAATGCGATATCATCAGGAGTGTTGCAAAATGGTACATCGAGCTCAACTTCTCAATATACTTTTCCTTTAGCAAATTTGCAGTGGATTTCTTAAACCATTTCCAATTACCTGTGAGATACGATGTCAGCACATAATTGCTGGCCAACTTTGAGAAAACAAAAGAGGAGCGTATCTCAGATCACATCTGAGAATGGAGATGCCGAGAGAGTTTAATAAAAGTACTAGTCCCACAAACATTCTTGCTTGAGTGGTTCCTTAAGTCTTTGGTACCCTAGTTATCTAAATATGTCGCAACGTCGGGGGTCTTTTAAGAAGAAAAAGTGATAATGAGAGCTCAACAACTAGAGCTGATTTACTCTCAGTCTGGTTTACTTTATGAAGTTTTTCCAGATGCAGTGTGGTCAATACTTGACAAGACCAGACAAAGATTTGGATCACATGTTGATGGTATTGTTGGTTCAGCACAAACCAAGCTCGTTGATCAACTGTCGAATCAATTGCAGCAATTGTCAATATAGCAGACAACGGCTAGCTAGACCACTGGTTCAGCTACTCCCCCTACTCAAACGTCAAAAGTACACAATGTGCAATCGACAAACTTGAAGGCCACCCAACAACCTGATGGACAGAAGAAACAATGAAAGAAGGGTAAGGGGGATAAGAAACCTACCAATAATGTTGGTGGGGGCAACACAGAAAAGAATAAGTAGAAGTATCTGTGTAATATTTGCACGGAAGATCACCTGACTCACCATTGCCCTCAGCTTGTGGAGGCCCAGAAGTTATTGGCACAACAACAACCGATCATGTTAAAAAATCCATTTCCACATGGGCAAAATTTAGCTCAAGCCTCTTCAAGTGAAAAAGGGGCCGGTCAGGGACCCCCTCCATCTTTGAGTAATCCTTCATTCACGAATGTGTACATGATGAAAGGTAGCATTGACATAACAACTAGGACATGCGACTATGGAATGCCAAACACCTCTGAGAAGAGTAAAGAAGTTGAAAAACCATCTCTTCCTCTCTAGATTGAGAAGATGTTGGGTGAAACAATGACACAAATCCCCAAAGGTGCATTCAAGAAAGCTTCCCACAACCCAAACACAAGGGCCATGCAAAAATACTTTGTGGTGGAGGATTTGTGTCATTGTTTCACTTTGTGGTGGAGGATTTGTCACAAACCCCTTGTTCAATGTCAGTTTGGAAGTCCTCCATAGCTGCCCCTCCTAGAGAAAGTCTATGTTAGTTGCCTTAGGATCTGCTGAGACTTGTAATTCGGGAACGATCATGCTTGATACGACCAACTTAAAACCTTTCCTTCCTTACCACATAGCGTTTCAGATAGTAGTGGCTTACACCATGAAAACTTTTACTCGGAACATTTTCTGCACGGTGGTTGATGAGGGTGCCTCCACATGCGTGATGTCTTTGGCATGGTGGAAGGCCATTGGCCAGCCCATTTTGTCTCTGTCACCTACTCTTTTTACCACTTTCGATGATTGTTCCTTCTAAGCATATGGAATCATCCCCTCTTTCCTCATGCAGTAAGGGGGGAAAACCGTGTGTGTTGAGGTTGAAGTGGTTGATGCATCTCTCGACTACAATATCTTGTTAGAAAGGAGTTGGACCTATTCTATGCAAGCAATGGTCACCACAGTTTTTTGGGTCTTTTTGTTTCCACACAAGGGCTGGATCATGTCCATTGATCAATTATCCTTCTTCCATCCTAACCCTTCATTGGGGGTATCCACAGTCCCAATGATTGATAACCCTCAACCTGACATCATCAACAAAAGGGTTGGTTTGTGCCCACCTTTGATGGGTACTTTTGATTACCTGCCTCCGATAGACTATGTCCATTACATATCGGTTGTCCCCGACTAGCCTAGGGCTTAAATATTTCAAATCTCGTTGTTTCACACGAATTACTTTAATTATCCATGAAATATTCCTTCCACATCAACTACGATGGAAGGCCTTCCCCATCAACTACGATGGAAGGGACAGGGCACCATGGCATGGCCATGCCTTTTTCATGGAAAAAATTGCATACTCTATAGTCCAGCAAGATTCCATTGACTCGGATCCGACTCCCACACAGGAGTTAGATCCATTTCTCGAGCCTATTTGGGCTCAAGGTTCCCTCATCAATACTGATTATTTAGACTTGGTCTTTCCCTCAGACGAGGTGATTATTGAGGCAATTACTAGTCCGAACAGACCCTGGGATGATCTCCATCACAGATCTTATTTTCTCCCATCGTTAAGAAGAATTGAAGCAGGTGAATTCACTCTAACTATGACTAGAGATAGGGCTTGTCCTATCAATCCTTTGGCTACACACATTGTTTATGTTGATGGAAATATGGAAACCATCTCTAAAATGATACCTATTGATATCTCCAGAAGCCCTGTCGTTGTGGAGAATATCTTTTGGTTGCCATTAATCAAAGATTGTTTTGAATCGGTCAAGAAGTGCCACCCGTGTCAGATCTTCTCTCAAAATATGAGGGCACACCCTACTCCCATGTTTCCCATCATCACAGTCAATCCCTTCACCAAGTGGGGGATTGATTACACTACATGAAACCTGTTGTAGGAAAATCTCCCTGCGGACAGGTAGATTGCCTCTAAGAGCTTGACCCTAACTCTAAGATAGAAAATGCTTAACGTGGACACTGACT
>CBVK0101172959.1:0-13050 GCA_900067695.1 Picea abies | reverse complement strand
AGTTCAGACAGATGGGCATTTCTAAGGTTGCCCGGAGGCTTTTTCTATGAACATATGGTTGCACTAGGTGCAACTATGTCTTGTAGACCTTGGCAGTTGGTAGAGGAATATCGCTACCACGTCCATAACTATGTATTTTCAATGCTTGTGTGGAGAATTCATTTTGATTATCGTCGTGTAGTTTCATACCTCTGCACGGTGAACCATGATAAGCGATGTAATTTGGACAATATCCCAATTGTTTGTCAAGCATTGATGTTGACGGATTTGGAATCAAAGGGCAGTGATTTAGAAATGTTCCCAAGTGAATGTGATGCTTTCTTCAGATCCAATAACTATTATCAGGGCACTGCCCGAGATGCTATGAATTATCTACACGTGTGTTGAAAATAGACCAAGTGTTTACTGTGCGAGAGGCATAGTTGTGTGGAGGGTGGAGATATGGTGATAGAAAAGCCTTCCATCCAATCTAAAAAGTGGCCAAGTAAAAATGCTTTTGAATAGAAAATTATCCAAAGATAAATAGATCACAGAGCTAAGATTGCCCCAAGGCCAAGAGCAAGATGACAATCCGCTAAAATGTCTTTTACACATATATCAACTACCTTTCGAATAACAATAGCCATAATAATAAACCATCGACTAGTCCATAGATAAGAAACGCATTTTCTTCGCACTGCTTCTGTATTCATTGCATTTCCTCATAAATCAAAGCAAATCAATTTAGCATAAATCAATGATGTATCTTGCACATTACGTCGCTTGTCACAATCAGGGATGTGAAACTATTGGAAATGTGGAGGTGTAGAAATGTAGCAATGCAGGAGGATGACCCATGTGGGTTCTCTGCACAAGGCTTAAAAATAGACCGTCTTAAATAGGCCAAGTATAGATATGTCAATTAGATAAGTGTCGAGGCACCTAAGCACGACAATGCCAAACCACAAGCAATATAAGATGGACATTTTTTAGGTTGTCCGGAGGCTTTTTCTATGAACATATGGCCACATTGGGTGCAACTATGTCTTGTGCACATTGACAGTTGGCAGAGGAATACTGATAGCAAAACCAACATTGTGTATTTTCAATGCTTGTGTGAAGAATTCATGTCGATTATCGTTGTGCAGTTTCGTACCTCTACACGACGAACTATGATAAGGGATGTAATTTGGATGATATCCCAGTCATTTTTGGGGCATTCATGTTGTCGAAACTAGAAGAAAAGGGAAGTCATTTAGAATTGTTCCCAAGTAAATGCCATGTTTTTTCAAGCCCAATAACTATTGTCGGGGCACTGCCCGAGTGTAGAAGGCTAGATGCTATGAATTCTCCGCAGATGTGTTGCAAATAGACCAAGTGTTTACTATGCGAGAGGCATAGTTGTGCGGAGGGCGACAATATGGCCGTAGAAAAACCTTCCATCCAACTTCAAAAGTGGTTAAGTAAAAACACGTTTGATTAGTAAATTTTCCAAATACAAATAGATCATAGAGTTGAGATTGCCCCAAGGCCAAGAGAAAGATGTCAATCCACTAAAATGTCTTTTACACATATAGCAACTACTTTTCAAATAGAAATAACCATAATAAAAAAAACCATCGAGTAGTCCATGGATAAGGAACAAATTTTCTTCATAGTGCTTCTAAATCTGTGGAATTTCCTCATAAATCAAAGCAAATCAATTTAGCATAAATCAGTTACCTATCTTGCAAATTATGTCACTTGTCACAATCAGGGATGTAGAACTCTTGGAAATGTGGAGGCATGAAAGTGCAGCAATGTGGGATGATGACCCATGTGGGTTATCCACACAAGGCTTAAAAATAGACCAAGTATAGCTATGTCAACTATAGAAGTATAGCTATGTCAACTATAGAAGTAAGGTCGTGGGTGCGGCGTAGTGGTAAGGTCGGTCATGTAATGACGGTCAGGTCTCGGGTTCAAACCCGAACATGGGCGTTGCTCGCTGCCTAATTAACCGTTCTGAGCCAAGCTCACCATCTTTTGAAAATGAAGAGGAAAGATGTTTCTCCAAATGGCGGTCTGTGCGAGCGAGCTAGGGTTTTAACAGCGCGAGTGGGCTGGGAGGTCCAATGGCGGCGCCAGGGAGTGGGGAGTTGGCCCCTCCTCCGTCGATCCCGTCCAAAGAGGCCTTCACTAGACTGGTTAATAGCTGCGGGAAGAAATCGATGGCCCCAGCGATCCCGAAATTCATCAAGAAACTTGAGGATATTCCGGAAATAGCTCTTCCTGAAGAGAGACCAATGCAGATCGCCCTGGCTCTGGCCCAGCGTGGCCTCTTGGGGCAGTTCATGGGCCTATGGCCGTCCTCCAAAACCACTGACGATTGGATCCAATGCAACTGGAAACCAAATCTGGCACATGGGGTTACCTGCTACCCTGTAGGGAGAGGATATTTCGTCTTTGAATTTATTTCTGAAGAGGACCGAGCCCTAATTTTCAGGAACGGCCCCTATTTCATGGGCTCGCAGGGTCTTTATTTGAACAAATGGACTCCGGATTTTGACCCCATGGTGGATACGCCCAAAGAAGTGCCGGTGTTGGTCAGGTTACCTAACCTCCCGATGCATTGCTGGGACTCAGAATCTCTGCAAAGGATAGGGAATGGAGTTGGCAGGTACATAGACAGAGCCGACAATCGCGGACAGTACAGTTGTGCCAGAATATGCGTGGAAGTAGACCTGGAAGCAGGGCTTCCTGAAGCAGTCAAGCTCTCGATTGGCACTTGGACCCATTTCCAAAAACTCGACTATGAGCACTTACCCTTCAAATGCCGAAACTGTCAGGAGCATGGCCACTTTCAAAGGAACTGTCCTAAAATCCAATCTAACGGGAAAGAGGATGCAGAAGGATGGCAGAAAGTTAGAAGAGGAAAAAACTCGAACAATGCCAGAGGCAAGGATAAAAGGACACAGGAACCTCTAAAGGAAGGTCAACCCTCCCACAAAGCTCCAGAAGCCCCCCAATCCCCCTCAATCCCTCCAGCAACAAACAGAAATGGAATTCCTCCCTCGGCTACTCCTGCACCAAACTCGCCCACCAAGTCACGCATCCATGACAACGAGCATATCAGTCTGACCTCGAATGAAGACATGGAGATACCGAAGGAGGAAGCCGAAGAAGCTAGCAGCCCAAAAGGCTCTCCGGAGCAGCCAAAGCGAGGAAGAAAGTCTGAAAAGAAAAGAAGAGAAGAGCAATCTAATAAGGAAGTGGCCCTAGGCACCCAGTACACTATCCATGATATGGCACACACAAGATCAGGAGCTAAGCCAGGGAAGACACCGAAAGGTGGACCCCCCCTCCCACAAAATAAATAATGCAATACGTCTCCTGGAACTGCAGAGGACTAGGAAGCAAAATAAAAGAAGAAGCCTTACGGGACATAGTAAGGTTGGAACGTCCAGAAGTCCTCCTTATCCAGGAGACGAAAATGGAGGATGCCGACCTCCTAAGGATAAGCCCCACGTTCTGGAAGAAAGGTCCAGGAAAAGCAGTCAGCGCAAGAGGAGCCTCTGGGGGGCTAGCGACCTTCTGGGACTCGACTAAATTGGAGCTCAAAGAAGAAATTGGCACACTTCATTGGCTTTTCACTAAGCTGATCCACAAAGCCTCCGGACACCAGGTAAGCCTCTTCAATTTGTATGTGCCCGTTTTACTCAATGAGAAAAAAGAATGCTGGGACTCTCTACATCTATTTCTTAACAGCCATCACACCGAGAATTTAGTAGTGGCAGGGGATCTAAACGTCACCCTTTCGCTGTCTGAGAAGAAAGGGGGTTCTATTGTTCGGGACCCCTCTAGAGAATGGGTTGAAGATCTGATAGCAGATTGGGAGCTGGAAGATATCCCTCCTACTAATGGTAAATTCACTTGGTCAAATAAACGAGTTGGCCCTTGCCACATAGCCGCCAGGCTGGATCAATTTCTCATCCAATCCTCCTTCCTCACATTAGGGCTGAGAGCCTCCTCTAAACTCCTGCCTCACTACACCTCTGATCATAAACCCATTGCCCTCTCTATTCGCCCAAGTGCTTCGCTTGGCCCCATCCCGTTCAAGTTCTCCCCTCTCTGGCCAGCTCAAAGTGACTTTCTCAACTTGGTTCAGCTTTCTTGGCAAATCCCTGTCACCGGCTCTCCCTTCTTTGTGTGGGAGGAAAAACTCAGACGCCTTAAAGCCGCTCTTAAGTTCTGGACCAAAACTCTAGCCTCTCCCCTGGAGGAAAGGAGAAAAGCTCTGGAAACTTTGGAACTACATCAACAGGTTATGGAAGAGGCCCCTATCACCCAAACCCTCCTTAAGCAGGAAGCTGATAATCAAAGCAAGCTTCACAAAACTTGCAGAGAAGAAGAAATTTATTGGAGGATGAAGTCCAGGGCGCTTTGGCTTCAGGATGGCGATAAGAATACAGCCTTCTTTCACAAGCATACCCAATCAAGGATAAATTATAACTCTATAGAGGAAATCCATTGGCAGGAGCAAGTATACAGAGATGCCCACAGCATAAAGGAAGCCGCCCATAGCCATTTCAAAAATCTTTATTCGGCAACATCGACGGATGACTTGGACCCACTCGCTTACCCAATTTCAGAGGTGCCAAACCTGATAACTGGGGACAAGAACCATGCGCTGAACAGACCGATCAGTGATCAGGAAATCAAACAAGTAGTTTTCAATATGCACCCTGACAAGGCCCCGGGGCCAGATGGATTCACAGCTCGTTTTTTTACTCAGTGTTGGGATATCATTCATAAAGATCTCTGCAAGATGGTCAGGAAGTCTCAGGACTGCAACAAATTGGGAGGAAGCACCAATTCGTCCTTTCTCGCCCTCATCCCAAAAGAGAAAGGGGCAAAGACTTTCAACAGGTTCAGACCAATTTCTCTTTGCAACACCGGGTATAAAATTATCACAAAGATAATTGCAAATAGGATTAAGAAAATCCTCCCAAAGCTGATCCCGGAAAATCAAGGAGGCTTCGTCCGAGGGAGACAAATTCTGGACAATATAATTTTAGTTCAGGAAGCCATTCACACAAGCTGTAAAAAACGAGAGAAAGGAATGGTAGTCAAGTTGGATCTTGCCAACGCCTTTGACCGGGTTCGTCATGATTTCCTGTTTACAGTAATGGTGAAATTCGGCTTCTCTCAAAAGTTTATAGGGTGGATAAAGGCCTGCATTTCTGCACCTTGGATCGCCCCTTTGATCAACGGTCGCCCTGCCAATTTCTTTCAAGCCTCTCGAAGGCTCAGACAAGGCTGCCCAATGTCCCCTATGCTATATGTTATCCAAGCTGCTGTGCTGAGCTATCAGCTTCAAAGCTGCCTCCTCAACAGATCTATTCCTGGAATCTGAATCACCCCTTCCACCAATGAAGTAAACCACGCTCAGTTCGCAGATGATACGCTACTACTGGGTGCGGCCAGCACTAAATCAGCCCGGAGCTTCAAGTCTGAACTAGACCTCTATAAATCTTTTTCTGGCAGTGAAATCAACTATAACAAATGCAAGATCTACGGATGGAACTGTACCCCCCAGGAAATGCAGCAAATTGGGCGCATCCTTAATATGGAAGGCCTCACAGTTTGGGATAACTTCAACTATCTCGGGATTCCGATCTTCAAAGGCCGGGCTCTAGTGGCACATTGGTTGCCTATGGTGGATAAGATCAAACACAAAATCCAAGTCTGGGGAGCCAACTGGCTAAACAGAGAAGGAAAAGTAGTGCTCATGAATTATGTCCTTTCAAGTCTTCCTATTTATCAGTGTTCAGTCCTGATTGCCCCCAAAACAATTTCAAACAAGATTGATGCTCTGCTGAGAAAATTCCTGTGGGAAGGAGGTAAGAATAATTTGAGAAAACTCCATTTGATTAACTGGTCCAAGGTCAAGCATTCCAAGCTAGAAGGGGGCCTGAACATAAGGGATGTTGTTGTTCACAATCTAGCTATGGGAGGCAAGCTGCTCTGGCAAATGATAACTGGAAAACGAACCTGGTCCAAGAAATTCCTTAGGAAAAAATATTTTCGAGGAGACCGAGATCGATGTCTAGAGAGGCCTCCCAAAGGAACGACAGGATCCCCAATTTTCCTACTCTGCCTTAGAGCTCTTGCCTTTTTCCATTCCAATATCACTTGGATCCCGGGTAACGGCGCTAAAATTCGCATAATGGAGGACTCCATTCTTGGCGATCCTCCGCTCAAAGGATTCCTGGATATTAAGAATATTGGGGAGTGGCTCTCAGCCAACAATTGTAAGACTCTATGGGACATCTCCCTTTGGAAAAGTGACCCCTATCTCTCCTAGCAAAAGTGGAATTTAGGGCACTATTCAGAGGAGCTCCATGAAGAAGCTATGACTCTGCTCGAGTATCTCCATGGAAAAGCCCCAGTAGGGGCCAACTACAAAGACAAGCGGGGATGGGGTTCCCCCACAAGGAACTATTCAGCTGCTGCAGGTTACAAGGCTGCCTTAAACTCTCCCTGGGTTCCTCCAAACCCTGGCCGGTGGCAAGCACTCTGGAACTTCCCCTCTATCCCCAAAGTGGACCATTTCGCTTGGGCCTTAACCCACAACAGCATTCTAACCTTCAGTATTCTCAAGAAGAGGGGCTGGGAGGTCCCCTCTCGCTGTCCCCTATGCAGAGCCAACGAAGAAACCCCTGAACACCTCCTTTTCGAATGTGGCTATTCTAGAGAAGTATGGAGTCATCTTTTGGGTGAAGCCTTGCCTCGCCTTCCCTCCTTGGCCTCTGATTTCTTACACAACTGGCAGTCTTTGTCCCCTTTTAACCTGCACAAAAAACACCTCCTCAAAACAGTATGGATGTGGATTCCAAAATTCGCCTGTTGGAAAATTTGGTTAGAAAGAAATAACAGAATTTTCAACGAAACTTGTAGACTGCCTTCCCAGGTAGCCATCCAAGCTAGAACGTTGCTGACAGAAGCATTAAACGGAAAGGCCAATCTTAGGAACTCTGTCCCTCTCTCGGGGGAGGAAGACAATTGGATCAAGGACTTCAGCCAAAACCATTCTGGGATCACTCATACCCCTTTAAAATCAATCAGGAGTTGGGAAATAAGGCTGGAGGAGCAGAATTTTCTCCTTTGGAGGTCGATCCTCAATGAATGGTGCCTCTTCTTCGATGGGGCCTCGAAAGGCAATCCGGGTCAGGCAGGAGGTGGGGGAATCATTATTGACCCTTCAGGCATCACTGACATTGTGTACGCTTGGGGGTTAGGCCATGCTACCAACAATCAAGCGGAGTTTCTCGCACTTTGGCAAGGTCTCCACCAGGCATTAAAATTGGGAATCGAATCAATTAGAATTTTCGGTGACTCCAAGCAGGTCCTGGAAACTCTCATTTAAAAAAAAAAGCCTAAGGATTGCTCTTTAGCCCAGCTGTACAGGAAATCCACCATCCTCCTCAGTCAATTCAAGGATTCTCATATCCATCACGTGCTAAGAACTCTAAATGGTCAAGCTGATGTTCAAGCGAATATTGGTTCCCATCTGCGCAGAGGTCTACTAAAGGTAAATGAAGAGACGTCCTCTCACGCCATCCCTTAATCCCTCCGGTTCCCGAGCTCTGAAATACCACGTGATCAACTGGAAGTACCAGCAGATTCCTACCTCCTTCATCATGCCGCCGGACGAGTTTCCCTCTGACCAGAGATTGCAATCCGGCTCGGGCTGGGTGGATCCTCAGGGAAGAGACCCGTTTCACCTTCATAAGTGGCAGTCTGATCATCTAGTTCTCATCTATTGTGTTTACTCGTTCCCCTTTGGCCTCCTCCTGCTCTGAATCTTCAGCGCGATGGACAAGAAGTCCTCTGCGTCCAAGCCGAGCCTCTCACCTCAGGAACGAATCGAGCTTCTCAGGACTGAACTGGAGAGCATCAAAGCTACCACAGCAAAGAACAAGTGGGAAATGCTGGCAATAGAGATGCAGGACATCAAAGATTACCTGTCGGATGAACTCCAAGCTGGATTGAAAGATGCTGCAAATTTGTTGGGAGATCTTGGGAAAAGGCTCGTTGCGCTGGAACGAAAGGTGGAAGGGCTCACCTCTGCCATTGGCAAGATCTCTGATGCCACGGCTGAAGTCTCTTCCAAGAAATACCGTTAACCTCGATTTTGAATCTAGACTGCAATTCACAGGAGGGAATGAGGTTTTCAAAAGCCTGTTTGTTGGTTAAGCATTAGTAGAGGCAGCCTATTCGGCATGTAATAGTTTCAAGAATGTTTCAAGAATGTTAGGTGCACTAGTAATAGTTTCAAGAATGTTAGGTGCAATAGCAAGAATAGGTACTCTGAGCAATAACTCACCTTTTGAATCTGTAAGGGTTGGCATCCCTCTCTGCCTCTTCTATAATAAAAAAAACCTCATAACCAATTTTGTTAAAAAAAAAACTATAGAAGTGTTGAGGCATCTAAGCAGGACAATGTCAAACCACAAGCAATATGAAATCTCAATGCAAGGGTTGAAAGTATGGATTCTTTGCATGAGGATTCAAAATAGACTGAGCAATTGATTTCCAAAGCACATGTTGATGGAAGGGCATCACAATATGGAATCAACAAAAGAATCTACACAACCTGAAAAAAATATAGGTATAAAGGCATTCCAACACAAAAAAATTGAAACATAAATAAATCATAGAGCTCATATTGCTTCAAGACCAGGTGCATCATGTGTATTCACTAATGTGTCTTTTCCATACACATGAACATGAACAACCTCTGAAACACAAGTAACTACATTGTTTCACTCTTGCATTGCCTTAGTTCCAATACCTAGTGTCTTTTTTTTTTTCGAATGCTCTTCAATGGCATATTTTCAGTCCTTGTGCAGTGATTCTACACTTTCAACCCTTGCGTTGAGAATTCATGCCTCTTATGGTCTAGCATTGGCATAGTTGGTTGCCTAGACACTTGTGCAATTGGCAGAGTGATGTCATCAACACTTCCGCGTAGGTGTGTGACACACATAATCACTACTTGGTCTATTTATCACTTCGTCTATATTCAAATCCTCTACGGAGAACTGATACATCTCCTCTTTCTACACTACAGCAGTTCCACATCCCCTCACTCCAAATAGTTTTTCATGGGGGATTGTGACAAGCGTTGTAATTTGTGGGACAACTCATTGATTTATGGCACATCGATTTGCTCTAATTTACAAGGAAATGGCAGACATCTAGAAGCAATGTGAAACAAATCTACTAGTTATCTATCAGTTGCTCGATGGTTTTTGTTTATGATTGCGCCTACTTGAAAGGTAGTTGATATATGTGGAAAAGACAATTTAGCAAATTTGCATCTTGTTGTTTGATAGTGTGTGCTCCATGCATAGTGCAGTTACTTGGTTTCATTCAAATTTTCATTGGCATTGGTGTGATGTTTAAGCAAACCAGTCCTCTTTTTTTCATTTGTATAGTTGAATCAAATGGTTGAATGAAATATTCTCGATGTGCATCATATATGCGAAAGAAATTTAGTAGCTGCTTATTATTTTTCTTTTTTAGGAGTAAATTAAACTGGTCAAAAGTTATTCCAAAAACTATATAGATAAAAAAGGAATCAAAGATAAACATAAAAAGATATAAGTTATGATGTTTTTAGGTTGTTTTTTTTCCCCTGATTGATCCATGTTATATACATAGCTTAAGCATCATCTGAATGACGCAAACTAAAACATGGAAGATACAATGTCATTAGAGCATTAAAAGAACTATGTTCTAGAACTGTACACAAAGGTGAAAACATCACTATAAATAAACAATGGACTGTTGTTTTGGACTTTCAATATGAAATGCATGTAAGTCATAGTAAACATTGGCATGTTGAATTGCATGGACATCCAAACACATATAGGCATATTTACACATTTTTTTACATATTCACAATTGTGTATTTGCTTGTTGTTGAACGAAAGCATGTTTTAATATTCTTGTTACATATTTAGAAAGTTTTTATTTATGTGTTGGATCAAGAAATTGTGTCGAACATGACAAGCAACTAATATAGTAGAGATTCTCGTTGCAAAGAAAATAAAATATTAGCAATTTGCATTGCTTTTGCATCTGTATGCCATCCATGTGCATTGTTATTTAGCTTGTTCGATGCACAATGCATCAAAACAATCACCAGTGTTTAAAAGGAAAATAGGCCAAAAAAAAACATGGAACAAGAATCGAAGAGGTGCATTTTCCTAATTTTATCTGTATAATATTCATTTGCTTCTCGTTTGTTGTTTGTTAATCTTGTATATTTCATGTGATTTAGACATGAGGTTTGATTTTCTTGTTCATTACATTTGGTGCACTTCTTTCACATGAAAATGAAATAGAGAAATTGCAGGAGAGCAAGAAGTCACAAGCAATACAGGAGAAGAAACTCAAGAACAATGTCCCAAAAGGAGTTATGCTTGTAACAATTATGCAACAAACACTTCTTTTTTTTGGAAAATTATATGCATATGCAACAATATATATCCAATGTGCATAGTACTACATATAATCCAAAGTGCTTATTTCATCCATGGCTATCCTATCAGTGGTGGGTTGAAAATCCATGGTTTGTCAAGATTCGATGTACAAAACTCCAAGGCATATACATATTGAATGTTTAGTAGTGGACTTAACAAGTTGTCACTTGAGACGATCTGGGAATTACAAGGACCAACTAGCCTTATGTCAGATGTGAATGGACAATGTATTGAACCAAAATTCTTGGATTGCACTAATTGATAGTGCATTAACGAAGTAATAAACATACAACATTAAAATAGATAACCATTGAATTGAGAAAAGACACACTGGATTGCAAAACTAAAACAGAGATTAGATTATTTTCATTTGATACGAACGACACATGCAAAGGCATGCTAGTACATTTCATATAATTGTGCTATGTACTTTCCTTATTTCAATAATGGTCGAATGGCTCTGCGCTATGGGATCCAACGGGCAGGCCCATTGTCATCCTCTTGTCTGGTTCAGCTTGGTTGATAACGAAGAAGAGGAGGAAAACTACAACCAACAGAGGGGTAAATGTGAAAAATGGACTTGTTGGATTCATCAAAGGTGTTGATTCATGACAACATGCATAACAAATGTTGGCTCAGAGAGTTGGTGAACCATAGGAACTTCGAAGCATAGTTCAAGAAATTATTTGGCAAGGCTAGGGATCTTTCTCATCGACTATATGTTGGGTCCCCTTCCCAGCAATTTCGTTCTCAGTTTCAACCAATTTGAGAATGAAATGGTGGGACTGCAAGCGGTGATGCATGAACCACGAGCTATAATAAATCACATGTTTGCTAGGATAAGTCGTGGATGCGGGGACTTTACAGTTGAACTATGATTTCTGGGATAAATGGAATTGATGGTTAGGTGGTTGGTGGAAATTCTCAATTGATAGCTTGTGGGAGCTCTATTTGTGGAGAAATGGAGATTGGCTTTGAGTACAATGGCCCTCACAAGTAGTATAAATAGTTGGAAAGACGACCAAAAATTGTCGTCGTGAAGTTCCTGTTTTCGCTCCGAATTTATGTGTCGGTGTTCCTGTATTGATATGTTGCAATTCAAATCTAGGTTCCTCTAATATTGTATGTAGGGGAAATGATTCACCGTACTCATGGTGGCACTTGCATAATGTGGGATCATAATTATCCTCGTGCACCATACATGTGTGATTTGGCTAGATAAGATTGCTTGACACTTTTATATTGTAAACGCCTTGTACTCCTTGTGTCTCATGTGTGAGAGTCTCGTCGTTTCTAGTCTCTCATGTGTTTCCCATGACTTTACCTATAATTTGGTATTTGCAAATATGTTGGCATGTGAGGTTGTCTTGTAAATGGATAGGTAAAGAGCCTTTTGATGACAAGTTTTTTTGGAGGATGGTTGCATCTTGAGTTACTACATCATTTGTGTGGGGTTTGTCTGCAGCTTAAATACAAATCATCAATTTACAGTACTTTACATCTGACAGTTTCCACGAAGTCAATGTCCATGTCATATTGTTTAAGTTTAGAAAGGAAGATTTTCTATTGACCTTCTCTAAATTGTCGTTGAAGCAATATTGTTGATGGAAGGTGTCCTACATAGGATATGCGCACGAGAATGTTGTTTTCTTTTTCTATTTGTTATAAGTTTATTTTTTTAAATGCATTTTGATAAACACGAAAGTTATGAATAGTAAATTACGGAGGTTGGATTACTTTAAGGCCAAGTGCATAGGGAATATTTACTAACATGTGCTTTCCACACCTAAGTTAGTCACAAAATACGGGGAACGATTAATATAAATCATTAGGAAGCTCATAGAAAACCACAACATTTACTTTGCACAAGTTGTAAATAACCTCTGTTTTTTGCAAATCAAAGCACCATAAATGATTGGGTCATCGTGCAAATTACTTGGGCTGTCAGAATCCTTGGTGCAGAACAATTGCAAATGTGAATGTGTGGAAGAGCATGATTGGGTGACGATCAGGCCCATGAATAATCTGCACGATGGTTGAAAATAGAATTAGCAGTCATGTCTGTGCAAGCCATATACATATGTGGAGACCACATGTGCTTCAAAATATAGGTGAGCACACTGTGGGGGATGTGCTTCAAAATATAGGTGAGCACACTGTGGGGGTACAATGCTTTGCATTAGATGTATACGTCAGCTTCCACATCTGCAAATTTTGAGGTGTTTGAGGAATTTGCTACCATATAACAACGCCAAAGATCTTGATTGTTAAATCTGGTACTAGTTGTTAGGATCCTACTATGATTTTTTTGTGTGCTTCTCAACCACTTAGACATATTATGCCATGTTTTGTTGTTTTTACAATTCCATAGGATCATCCAATGGTTGTCACATTGATCGTTAATTGTTGGTGCATTTCAATTGCAACATCTGGCTCAAAGTGTTGTGCGATGGAAAGTGTTAAGAAGTCAATGTGCACAATCAAGTCTGTTATACTTGGAAAATATTTTTCATTTGTAGGCGTTTTCACAATTTAATCT
>CBVK0101172958.1:0-22722 GCA_900067695.1 Picea abies | reverse complement strand
GTACTACCACCCTAATTGGCGCAATATTATAAGGTGCTACCACCCTAGCTCGGGTGAGGAAGATGTCGAAGTTTTCAAAATGATTAAATTTATTACTTAAACACAAAAGAGAAGATGACAAGAGAAGTAAAACCTGCATGTGCGTCTATGGTTATAAAACGAATTTGGAAAGATTTAAATCCCAAAAGAATTTAGTAAGATTTATTAAAAAGAGAGCTTTTCTTTGCTTTTGTTTAAACATGTCTTAGATTTATCACGACCTAATCGACTCTTCGACGCACAGAAATTACACGTAAACTTTAGTTTTTAATTTATTTTGATGGTTTTTTTCTCAATAACAATATTGGAAAATCATCTAAAACAGATTTCAAAATTAATTTTTCAATTTTCTTAGAAAATTTAAGTCAGCTGACATTGAACAAAACCTTTTAAATACTCAACTAATTCCTTTTAAAATAGTTTTCGTAGTCATATATCTTTAATTATAAAAAGAAATTAAAAACCAATCAAAAAAAACTTTAGCATTAAGATTTATATACTTCTAATCTTTTGATTTCTGAATATTTAATAGATCAAAGTTCAGATGAATATGAGTCTATGCTCTCTGTTAGTATTATTACATTATATTTAATGAAATGAATTTATTATCGCATTGCATTGCATTCGTTTATATATTAGACAAAAACAGATTTGTCCAAATTGCACTAGTTGCACCATTGCAATGCTAGTTGAATTAAATAGAATGAATACAATTGAAATTAAAACTAAACTATTTAAATCCAGTACATATTCATTTAATTATGGTTTTACAAAATGTTTAGAGGGATTAAATCTCTTGAGATGAGGTTTTTAAAAAACTTTATCTTTTCAGAGGGATTAAATTTCTTGAAAAGATGGTGAGATGATGTTAAGAAAGATCAAATCTCTTTCACATGACGTTTCTAAAAAAAATTATACCCAAAATAAAAATTGTTTTTCCTTAATTTCATTTTAATTCATTTATTTAATATTGTTTGGAACAGACTGACACATCCTCCCACCAAAACTGTAAGTGAGTACTCCATTAACTAACAATTTGCTTGGCCACATAGCTCCAGGAGCAGTCGAGAAAACAATTCATGATCATACAATTGATGAGTTTCTTATCTTCTTCAAAAGACCTTTTCTTATCTTCGGCTTGGAGGGAAACGGGACACCTTCTTGTCGTTGTGTGCACCTCATTTAGCTCCGCCGGCCAATTGGGTGTACTCTCCAATCACTCAGCACTCAGATTTATAAACACATCTACAACACAACTACATGAAGAGAGAAGAGATATTGATAGACCTGTACTCTCCCATCACTCAACACTCAGATTTATAAACACAACTACATGAAAAGAGATAGATAGACCTGTACTCTCCAATCACTCAACACTCAGATTTATAAACACAACTACATGAAGAGAGACAGACATGTACTCTCTAATCACTCAGCCCTCAGATTTATAAGCACAGCTACATGAAGAGAGATGAAGAGAGATTGACAAACCTGTACTCTCCCATCACTCAGCACTCAGATTTATAAACACAGCTACAACACAACTACATGAAGAGAGACAGACCTGTACTCTCCAATCACTCAAATTTATAAACACAGCTACAACACAACTACATGAAGAGAGACAGACATGTACTCTCCAATCACTCAAATTAATAAACACAGCTACCACACAACTACATGAAGAGAGACAGACCTGTACTCTCCAATCACTCAGATTTATAAACACAGCTACATCACAACTACATGAAGAGAGACAGACATGTACTCTCCAATCATTCAGCACTCAGATTTATAAACACAACTACATGAAGAGAGATGAAGAGATATTGATAGACCTGTACTCTCCCATCACTCAACACTTAGATTTATAAACACAACTACATGAAAAGAGATAGACAGACCTGTACTCTCCAATCACTCAACACTCAGATTTATAAACACAACTACATGAAGAGAGATTGACAGACCTGTACTCTCCAATCACTCAGTGCTCAGATTTATAAATACAACTACATGAAGAGAGATCGACAGACCTGTACTCTCCAATCACTCAGCACTCAGATTTATAAACACAACTACATGAAGTGAGATTGGCAAACCTGTGGAATAGCGGAGCCCATCATTATTCGATTTTCAATCGTTGGCACATGTAGAACCGGCCCTTTGACTTGACTCCATATGATTGTTATGTTGCAACTCCTTAACAGAAAGTCATTTTACTGTTTCCTTCCTTTGGATCACATTTAGTATTTTTTATTGTCAGACTGTCGAGCTGCAGATATACCATGTAAAGCAACATTTAATTGTCAACCCGGGAAGGTAGACTTAGAGGAACCAGCACAGGAAATGCAGGGCTGAAGAGGGGGTTTAAAGGATGCCAAACTATTCTCTGAACTACTCACTGGGAAGAGCTACTGTACTCTACTCTACTCTGCACTACCTGGTACTACTCTGTACTAACCAGTACTACTCGGTACTGTTCTGTACATGCATGTAAAAGATAAACTGAAAACAACTAAGTTCTGCTACTTATCACTCCAGGCTAGTTCTAAGAATGAAATCAATTCTGAACTAAGAATGAAACCAATGGCTGAAAAAGGTAATGTCTAAACTCTCGGGTGCAATGAAATAAAATGCTACTTCTATCAAACCACTGAGCAAACTGCTGAAAGATGAAATCAAATATGAAGTCTACGGTAAACAAAATGTATCAGCTTTGCTTCCAGCGAAGGGGGCCCTGCCTTCTCTGTCAACAGTCTGTTCTCTAAATCAATGCATACTGAAAATGAATAACCTACAGCAAAAGCAAAATGGAAATAACAGGAATCGTATCACTGAACTCTCACTATTTTTATTGAAGATGAAAAGGACAATACAACTGCTGGGAGACTCTCATTCCTCTATTCTTCTATCCTATGCTCTGTCTCTATCATCTCCCAAGCATAACAGCTCTATCACATTTCAGACCCCCCCACGCATGGCTCTCTACATCTTTTCTTTTTTCGAGCATAGCCTCACGTTTTTCCAACGTTTTCCAACCTTCACACGTTTTTCCGAACCCTCTGGCAGTGAATGGCATCTCTTTACATAATGTTCCAGCCTCTGGCAATGCGTGGCATCTTTTCCATAACGTTTTTGGTCTCTGGCAATCGTGGCATCTCTTTTCATAACGTTTCTGATCTCTGGCAATCGTGGCATCTCTTTCCATAACGTTTTTTGGTCTCTGGCAATGTTACATAACGTTTCCAGCTCTCTCTGGCAATGTTACACCACGTTTCAGATCTCTGGCAATGTTACATAACGTTTCCAGCTCTCTGGCAATGTTACATAACGTTTCTGACCTCTGGCAGTCGTGGCTTTGCGCCCTAGAAGTTATAAAACGGTTTCCCTGCGTTATGCACGAATTTAGATACTTGGATGCCAGCTATGGGGTTTTGCCAGCTATTGGGTTTTGCCAGCTACGAGCACTCTGTTTAGCTTATCTTGGCATTTTGCATATTGCCCAATAACCCCAGAAACTGAAGTAAATGATGACTTCAACCATTTGCACACTTTGGATAATATTGCCGAAAGCATTCCCAAATAAAACACAAACATACCCCATGTCTTTTTGTAAACAACTTCAACAGCACCACTTGGTAACTCTGCCCAAAGATAAATTACTCCTTGTCTGCCCTTTACTGTATTTGCACCAAGAGGTGACAGTGCATCCACATTATAGTTGAATTCTCTGCTCATTTGTGGTTTTGGAAGCACTTCATGGTTTCTGTATGCAATGGAACATATATGTGTAACAGAACATGAATAGCACAGAAAGAATGCCATTTGCTTAACAAAAGTCTTCAGGAGAGTAAACAATGTCTTCAAGAACCAGCAAGAAAATGTTATAAATCCGGAGCCCAACACAGACATAGAGCATACAATACGTCATTTCATTATTTTTAAGGAGTTGTAAGTGTTAATGATAGCTTATTTTTAGTCAATGATATTCACCTTGCACACTATAGATTATTGGTAATGTGTTTTTTTGCATTCTATACTGTTGCGGTTGCGGTAATGTGTTTTTAGCATTCTGTACTGTTGCATGATGGATAAGCGTTGTATGATAGATAATGTGAGTGCTATTCAATTTATAAGTTATAAATCATTGGTATTGTGTACTTTTCACTCTGTGTTGGATGATATTACTCTGTGTTGGAAGATGGAGAGTCTGAGTGAATCTAAGTGATATTCATCCTACATATTACAAATCAATCATCCTATATATTATTGTTTTTTTTCTTCGTGTGTTGGATAATGGATAGTGTGAGTGATATTCACCCTGTATACTACAAATCATTGGTAATGTGTCATTTTCACCATATGCGTTGGATGATGGATAGTGTGAGTGATATTCACCCTGCATACTACAAATCATTGGTAATTTGTTATTTTCCCTCTATGTGCTAGATGATGGATAATGTGAGTGACATTCACCCTGGATACTACAAATCATTAGTAATGTGTCATTTTCACCATCACCCTGTCGACTACAAATCATTGGCAATGTGTCCTTTTCACCTTGTTCTTTGGATGATGGATAGTGTGAGTGATATTCACCCTGGGCACTATAAATCATTGGTAATCTGTCCTTTTGGCCTTATGCTGAATGATGGATAATGTGAGTGATATTCACCTTGGACACTATAAATCATTGGTAATCTGTTCTTTTGACTATGTACACTGGATAATGTGAGTGATATTCAGATGGATAGTGTGAAATTTTTAGTTTTCACTCTGTGTTTTGGACAATGGACAGTATGAGTAATATTCACCCACCACATTACAAATTATTGATAATATGTCATTTTCACCTTTCACCCTATGCATTGGATGTCATATCATCTATGCTGTGATATCTAATTAATAAAGAAAAGAACAAATCATTGGTAATGTGTACTTTTCACCTCTCACCCTATGCATTGGATGATGGATAATATCATATCATGGATATTGTGATATCCAATTAATAAAGAAAAGAGTACAGTATCAATGATTAATAATGTGACTTGTGTATAATCTTAGCCATGTATAAAAACCAGTAAAAACCAACGTGTATTTTGTATTTTCTCCTCTTTATTTAAACTACATCAACCAAATAACAATACCATACTACTTGGCCTGAAATACCGCCGCATAAGATGTCAACGAATCAATAGTGTCGCCGTTGTGAGAAGGTTTTCGTACTCGGAAAAGATTATGAAACTACACCAACAAAATATGCAATGATTTGGTTTAAAAAAAACAAAACTTATAGTAAAATTTTTTATAATTCATTTTTCTAAAGAATTAATAGATTAAAACTGATTTTGATATAATTAATAAAATTTTAAGTATATTTAAAAAATATATATATAATTTTACATAAATTCAATAATATAATTAAAATATATTTAATAATATAATGCTAAATATATAGAAATTGTTATTTAATTGTTCTTTTTACCTTTTCGTTAAAAGGTCTTTAATATTAATATGTTAAATATGTTCTTTCCAGTCTTCTCTTATTTATATCGTTTATATAGTTGTGTAAGATTAAGAGATGTTATTGGGAGATTACATTTAATATATGAAAAAATTCCATTATTTACAAATATAATGGAAATTGATTTCTTTATGTTGCATTCTTTCACTCAATTTATTCGATTTGGAAAGCAAAATGTGTGACATTTTTGTGCTTCAAGGTTTTTTCTGTCGTTTCAATCTATGAGTAAGTATTAGAGGAGTGTTTTTATTTTTATTTTTAAGGAAGTAATTTTTTAGTTATTTGAATAACTAAAATGTTAGTTTGGGTTTATTATTCATTAAAGTCTACGGAGGTATACATACCCTACTCCTTCTGGATTTAAACTTGTGACCTCTTAAGAGGAAACACATGTTCTTAACCATTAGGCCCACTCAGGCTATATATAACACATGTTTTGATTATTTAATATAATATGGAAATTAATGTTTTTTTTTTTTTTAAATCATTCTTTTATTTTACATATATTCAATAAAAAAAATGTTAATTATGTGAAAAACATTTTTAAGAAAACATTTTTAAATATTTTAGTTATATATATATGATTAATTATGTCAAAATTGTTCTTTTAAAGTTTTATAATCAATTCTTTAATTTTGATGATAACTAAAATTTGATTTATCATACTTTAAGAAGGGAAGAGATTCCTTGGAATTCTTTAAAATTTTATTTCTATGCTCTAAAAATTTAAAAGAAATATTCCAAGATCACCATAGTTTTGATGAGTTAAAAGGTTACGTAGGTTGATAGTGTGACGTATATTTTGAAATTGAGATCTAATTTCGGTATATGCTGAACATTCTAAGAGAAATTGTTTTTCATCTTCAACCCTCTTAGTGTCACAAAGTTGACATCATTTTGGAAATTGACCAATGTGCACTTTCATTATGGAGCTCATGATTCTTATTTTAACAATATTACTTTTGATCTTATAGATCAGGGTTGATCACCTCCTTATAATATCTTAATTTTCATTTTCCCTCTAACTCTTTATCACACCACAATTTCTCCTTAAATATTGATGTAATAATATTTTTAATATTATCCTTACTATGCAATATGATATGCTATTTTATTCCCCAATACACATCCTTATGCCATCCTCACATGAGCTAAATGTGGATTTGGCTAGAGTTTGAAGCAATTTTTGGAAGAATCTTGTCTTCCATGTTGTTTAACTTGTTCTTATACATTAGGTACCTGATCATAACCATATTCTCAATGGAAAGACTTTCTTCTATGAGGAGTATAGGATAATATGTATTTCCTTTAATTTTGAGGTTACAGGTTATAGAATTCTCTTGGATCTTCTCTATCTTTCTCCAAGACTCTCTTGAGATACTACAACCCAAACTTTGCATCCATATTAAATAATAGGAGTAATGAGTGTCTCAAAGAGGAGTTTTTTCTTATCCCATATCCAAAGATCCGTTGATTTACATTTGTTTTCAAGTCCATAATAATGTTTCCACCCTCAACTTATCCCTTTGTCAATGCTATAATTCCATTTGAGCCTATGATGAATATTGATTCTGAGATATTTGTATGGAAACACTTCCTCCAAGTTGTTTTTGTCAAATACAAAAGTATCATAGGTGATCTTTTTGAAATTAATTATCACGACTTTCGTTTTGTCAGTATTAACAACCATACTTGTATTGGTGTAGAAATATTTAAGGATTCTTAGTTGCTTGCCAAAATCATAGGGACCCCTTTCCATAAGAATAATATCATCAGAGTAAAGAATAAAAATGATGACTATACCAACAAGAGTTGGGCTGACACAACCTACTTTTTCCAAACAATCTTCTAACTTGTCAATGTATATGTCAAAAACGGTAGGGGACAAGAGACAACCTTTCTTGACTTCGATATCGTAGTTAATTTATTTCCACCAACCCTCAATGTTCCTAAATTTGGAAATAACATTCACATACAACCTTTTCGTAGCATCCCTCAACTCGAAAATAACTTTTATCTCTTCCAACTTATTCCAAAGGTTTGTCTTAGATACTATGTCAAAATATTTTTGAAAGTCAATGAAAAAAATTGATATTGGTTTTATTATTGTGGTACTCCTCCACAATTATCCTAAGTGTAACAAGGTGGTCCATAGTTGAATAATATCTCCTAAATCCAACCTATCCTTTAGCTCTTTTTTTGTGGCTTTCTAGCCATAGGCTAACCTTCATTTCCAAAATAATTCCATACAACTCGGCTAAATGGGGCTAATGATAATGGTCCTATAATTAGAGGGAATGTTATTATATCCACTTTTGAAAATAGGTACAATGAGGCTTTGTGTCCAGGGTTTAAGCAAGCCCTTCTTGAATGCTAAATTGAAGAGCTTGTGTATGTGAAGGATGAGGATAGACCCTCTAATTTTAAATATTTCATCTTGGTAGCATTCAATATGCTTAGATTTCCCATATGTTAGTTGCTTAACCCCGACATGGATGATTTTAGGGGATAAATTTAATTCATGGGCTAATTTTCCATGGGTTTTCCCAAAAAAATATTAGTTATTCTAAAAATGAGTCTCCCAAATTCTATAGGATAAAATTATTTTACCTTTAGAGTCTCAAAATTTTTATACAAACTATCTAAAATCCATAGAAGTTTGAATATTTTTACAAAAATATTTCCAAACATTTTATAGTTGGCATATGAAGGATTAGTAAGATTCGCCAAGGTTTCTACATTTTAAAATAAATTTCCATCCTTAAAATCATCCCTAAACCCCAAAATCTATGTATTTCATAGAAAAAGCTTCATCCCTTGCAGGAATGTTTGGAATGGTGTCCATAGCATTAGGGGATTCATAAAGATGTTTAAGGTAGAAATTCTAGTCCTTCAGAGGAATCATATTATTTTCTTTATTTTTATGAATTAGAGTGTGCCTTCAAAAGTTCTTAGGATCAAGTTTAGATAGGTTATTTCGACTTGTATAGTTATGAATTAGAGTGTGCTTTTGGAATTTCTTAGGATCAAGTTTAGATAGGTTCTTTCTACTTATATAGTACCATCTTTTACTTTCAATTAGGGCTTTGTGCAATTTTACAAATGGTTGTCATACCAAGGGTTTTTTTTTCTATTATTTTTTTACACACCTCGATAGATAAATTTTTAATAGAAGTAGAAAGAGTTGTTGTAAAATTTAGTGTTTTAAGAATCAATCCAAGCAGATATCAACTTGCTAAACAACTCGAGTGGATAGCTGGTCGATTCAAACTAGCCTTCAAAATGGATCGATGACTAGTTTGGTACCAAATCGGTCGAGTTGAAGAATGACTTGGACAGTTTGGTACAAACCAGTCAAAATGACTGAGTCCATGCCTACTTGAACGGTTTGATTCCGGACCCACCTGCACAAACTGTGTGTTAAAAAATCAATTTAATTATATTTTAATGCCACACTATTTTCATAACTTCTCTGTGTGTTTCCTTGACTGTGGAGTTGTGATCCCTTCGGTAATACTCGAAATGCATGACATAAATCTCGAAATAGTAAACATTTCTACTTTACCCCTTAATGTTTTCCTCATCTAAGATCAAAAAATGGTGATAATCTTCCCTAAACACATGGTATATAATGCTTTGAGGACTAATATTTTATCATGGATCAAATACTATCTCTTAGCACAAGCCTCATGTTGTTCCTAAGATTGATTCTAGGATCACAGAATAACGTCAGGCATCCAAAAGATTTAAAAGATTTTTTTTTGTAATGCTTTTCTACCTTCAGTTTTAAGATACAACTTCAAATGAATTTTAATGATTATAAAACACAGAGGAAGTATCTCTTTCTTCGAGTCTTTTTTAAAGTTTGATCTTTTGAAAAGTAGAATTGATTATCAAAGACTGTTAAAATAAAGTAAGGTATCAAATACAAATAAATTTTACCTTATCTTCCTTATCTGCAGTAGAAGAATTATGAAGAAGGAGTCCTTGATAGATGATTTAAAATGAGGAAACTCACATAGATACAAGTCTTGTTTTACTCACAGTAATAAAAGAGGAAAAATTGTAACTGAAAAAACTTCCAATATATAGACCACAGTAGATGTATTACTAAATTGCAGTCTTTCAATCTTAAAGAGCCATTGAGTGAAGAAAATATGATTAGGAAATGGAAATACACATAAAGTACATAACTCAAGGAAATGAGACATAGAATCTATGTCTTTTCTTTTGAATTGATATTCAATAAGTTCTCTTTTACATTCAACAAGAAGAATCCTGGAGGAGATCTTAGATTTGTTTATTTATACAAAAATGTCTTAACAAAAAGTAGTTGGGCATTCCACATTCTTTGATCTCAAAATAGAATACAATCAAAACTAAAAGATATAATGAAGATATTTTTGGATTTGTTGAGATTTCTTTTGCTTGTTGGCACTTCACTTTCCCTTTATTTGCTCGTGGATATACTTGGTTTTTTCTGATTGTTGAATTGAGAAAGTAGTTAAATTAATTCCACAATGAAATTTGAAGGTTTGACATTTGCATTTAACTCAAATGAGAAAGCATTTTTGTGTGCCAATGGTAATTTCTCTTGAATTTTCACAACTCCATGTTCTGTAATTTGATGTTGTAAGCTTGGTTTTACCAACAGATCATTTATTATCCATAAATCAACATGATTTACCTACTGGATATCATTTTGTACTCTCTCTCTACTTTTCTTTTCTTTTTTTGATCTCAATTTGTCCAAGTGAAACGGGAATAACACTGACATCAAACTTTGTCATGTCCAGATATACAACTGAAAGAGTGTTAAGACAAGATTCTTTTTCTTTTCTGACCAACCTCTTACTTTCTTCAATATTAGTTTCCCAGACCTTTAAATCCATTTATCCCTTTATCTGCTCAAACTGAGAAAAAGGGGCAATCCCAGTTACATTGAGTTTTTGTCTCCATACTATGAATTCTTGGAATTTGGACCTGGCTATATAGGCTTCCTTTTCTTTTTCATGAATATTATTCAAGGCATTATTGATCACTTGATAATGTCTTTGAATAATATCCATATTTTGGTACATGTCTTGTTGGAAAGTTTCCAACTTTTCATTTATTTCCGATCCTTGCTTCTTAAATGCAGAAATATCCATTGTTGTGATATAAAATAATTTTATTCGGTTCTGGAACTGCTCTATTAACTTATCTTGTTGGGAAAGCATGTTATTACTCAATTGTTAATTTTGAACACTTACTTCCAATTTTTCATCTAACTGCTTAATTTGTTGCTCAAAAACCTGTCTGATTTGATCAATATCAAAATTGATTTTATCTATGGCAGTCACTTCCATCTGTTGCATGTCATTATGCAATTGTTCAATCAGAAGATTGTTTTTTTCTAGCTATTTTGTGAGATTATCCACTGACCATTGGTTGGCAGTTGAAAAGGCTCCGAATGAGTCTGCAACTTCTTTTGCAAATTCAGGGTCACTCTGTCCCTGTCGATCATATATCATTTTATGATTTTTGGTAATTACTCCCTCCTTATCTCAAGATTCCCTTCTTATTATAGCCTTCCTTTTCTTGTTGAAAAATAAATTTTATGAAGGCATATCTTCAGGTTTAATGTGTGCTAGGCCGTCTATATTAATAACCTCTGAACCAAGAAACTTAGAACTTGTCGTTAGAGGAGTTAATGATGGTATGGGAGAAGTAAGTGCAGTAGATCCTTATTTATTTTTGGTATCTTTCAATAAAGTTTCAATATTTGGTAATGTGAGAGGGAAAGTATGCCCCTGCTTCATAAAAGCTTCAAATGATGCTAATAATTCTTGCTCATTTTTTCCTGGTATGGATATACCTATGATTATTTCATCCTTAGACAATGTATTTGCATCCTTTTCCACATCCATAGCTTTGTCTTCAAGCAAGCTATGTTGATTCTGTTACCTGTGAAGTTGGGTTAAGTCTTTGTTCTCTCTGCAAGACTTTGGGTAGATTGTTCCTTCTGTGCTTCTGAAAGCTGAGGAAACCTAACAGTTGGTCTTGAGGAATATTTTGAAATCTGATTATAAATTCATCATAAGATCTTACTCCTTTGAAAACTTCATCATAGGGTGAATCTTCATGAATGTATTTTTTCATATTGAATTGAGCTAAATGATTTTCGACCACATTATGTGAATCATGCCTTTTGTACTCAATGTCAACCAATTTGCCTTTTGTACTCAATGTCAAACAATTTTATATCTTCTAAGGAAAAAGCTTCCACATTAGTGTGTCCAAAATCAGATAATGAAAATACACCAACCTGTATGGGGAAATTTCACCAAAATATTTTCTATGTTGCCTTCAGCTCTTTGGTTATCCCTCCTGAAATTGTTTGATGTGCTACTTCTCTGCAACCTAGTCTTTCTGGTAAGAATCTGGGAAGAGAATGAGGAGATATATAGCAGTCGAACACTCTGATGTAGGAGAATTTTTCCTCAATATACAAATATGCGATAGCACCTAAATTTCCCATGATTTTTTCTAAAATTCTGGGGGAGGGTGACCATAGATAGCTTCATGAATTGGAATAACCACATTATGAAAAATTTCATAAAAGAAGTCCTTTGAAATTTCCTCCCATAACTTAGCATAATAAAAATGTATGGGCTCAATGACAGTCGGAGTCCAAATCCAATTCATAAGAGGAAATGGGTTACTAAAACAAATTGCATCCATAATATATGCAAACATGTAAAAAGGAGCATGTTCTCCTTTCGACTTCTAAGATTTGTATTCCCCAATTTTCTTGGCTAAGTTATCTGACAACATTTTTCCCCAATTAAAAGTATATCCCTCAACAACCTCATGAATTATGGTAACCCATTCTATGGTAAAATGCGTGGGATTTTTCTTACCAAACATTTTATAGAGAATCATGGAAATGTACAAGATATGAGCATCACAAGATGTTGTAGAATATATACCATGGGTATCAGTTTTGAAATTACTTGGATTCCCCCACCAGGTTTTTACTATATTGTGGACAGTTCTATCATACTTAGTGCATTCCTCATCCTCAAACCTCATTATAAATGATGCATTTTAAGTATATTTGTGGTTAGGATTTAATTTTTACATTACTTGAATGTCCTTAGGTCGAAAAGAGATGATGATGTATTTCGATGACTGCAGATGGTTCTCGTTGGGATATCCACGTGTTCTAAGGCACGACTTATCATATCGGTATACGACATTATTTTCAGTCGAGCAAAAACTATGTGTAGTTCGGACATAGCCACATGCCTTAACTTAGTTGAAAATGTATCATCTTCTTCTTCCACTGAATCATTAGAACAAAGAGAAATTTCTTGCTCCATAATGTCATAAACCTGCTTCCAAGTTTTAATGTAGTATGTCACTCAAGCAATAGTGTCTAAAAGTATATCTGTGTTTGGGTTCGATTCCTCAGTCGATGAATCCTGCTTCTTTCCTGCTTTGCGTGGTGCCATGATTTTCAAAAGTTGATAATAACCTTCCTATGAGTAGTAAAACCTGTGAGCTCAAAAATGTTGGATGTGAAAATCTCATATGCTAATGGAAAAAAACACTTTGGAGTTTAAAATACCTATATTTACAGAAAAAATAATGTTTAGATATCCTCACATTAATATATTGATAGAGTAATCATTTTGAAATCTATCAAATTTATTACCTGGAGGTCACAACACTTTTCCCAATCTTTAACCCTGGCTAGTTGGATGTATTATTAATGATCATTATTAAGATAACGCACTTCAACAATTCAACATTCGATATTTTGAGTGAAAAACAATGGATATGTCCTGAAGGCCGAATTCATGGAGCATTTAATCAACCATTAATTATTTTTTCATTTTAATTTATCATGGTTTAAAGTCACTTTTTAGTTTTAAGTACTTTGGGACTTCAACATTCGGGAATTTTGAATGCAACACATTGCATATCTCCCGAAGGCCGAATTCATGGAGAAAATAATAAAACCATTTTAAGTACTTTGGAACTCCAAAACTCTGGAGCTTCGGGAGTTCGTGAGCTTGTATGTGCGATGAGTACTTCAGAAGTTCAACATTTGAAATTTTTGAATGTAAAATAATCGATATCTCTCGAAGGTCGAATTCACGGAGTAATTACTTATCATTAATCACAGCTACTTAAACCTTATTAATTCATTTATCTTTAGTGTTTTATTATCATGATCACGGGTGCTTTGGCACTTCGGCGCTCCAACGGTTTGACGCGTTTTTGAATTTGTTCTTTGATTTATCTCCCGAAGACCAATCTCCTAGAGTGATGTGGTAGTGATGACATCACTTTTGATGGTGTGTCATAAAAAGGTGAGTGACATGTGTTACCTAAAAACATGCTAATGATTTGACAAAAATGTCAAAAAGGGGTGCCACGTGTCAACACAAATAAAGTTTTTTGATAGGTGGTATGTAACTAATCAACAAATCTATAAAAATATTTTCACAGGAACTTGTCTCTGAGACTATAGAGCATTGCAACTTTGGGTTTTTTTCATATTTAAACATCTTGAGTTTGAAACTCCTGGATCGTGAAGTCCCGAAGTGACTTTGTAGATTTCTTTTGTTTAAAACTCACGCAACTTTAGCACTCCAAAATATCAAGAACCTTCGATCCGGATGACAATAACTTTTTAAAGGATGAAAATTGATGCGGCCTGTCAAGATATAATGATCATATCTTTTATTCTAATAAAGAACGATATTTCTAAGTTTTTTGTATTTTATTTTTAAAAGATAAAAAACAAAAAGAAATCAAAGTCTAATTTTATTTGAAATTTTATAAACTATTCTAACATAGGCTCCATATGGGGATTGTGGATCCCTATGAGGCACGAAAGAACAGTAGACTAGGTTCCTTTATTGGGTAAATGGAGTCATTATTGCTTCTTTTATTGAAAAATGTTTTCTTGTTTTATTTGAAAATTAATCATATATAGAAAAATGAACATAACCATATCTAAAAATATTAAAGCACACTTGGTGATTGATTTCAAGCCGAGCTTATAAGTGTTTTCCTTCCTTGAAATTGATTCCATAATTGTTTAAGATAATCAAAGTAATTTTAACAAAAATTTCATACTTTGATCGACTATATTTTCTCTTCAAGGTTATACAGATGTAAAATATGTTAATTTAAGGAATCCCAATTGGTTCAGGATATAAAAATTATTGAAAGTAGAACTAGATAAAAGAGTATATTATATATATATATATATGACAACCTTACATATATCATAGATATTGCTTCACTTCCAGTGAGCCTGTTCAATACCCCAATGAAGTTACCTATATTTCTCTTAATTGAATTTACTTTCACCACTTCAATAAGAAATATTTCATTTAACCGAGATGAGGGGAATCAATATATGAATTTCCTTTCATCATCTCTTTTGGAAAAAATGGGGGCAATCAATTTGTTAATTTCCTTTCACCATCTATCTTTGATTTTATTATTTTCAAGTGGGGGGAATCAATTTGTATGGAAAATACAAGGGATGATATATGTTTGAGATCTTAATGAAAAAAAGGTCTGTCTCCAAATTTAAGAATACTTTGAGACTATCCTTTCTTCCAATTCTAAGTATGCCTTCACCTATAGGTTAATATTGGGAAATTTATTCATTTCAGGGATAAACCTTGAGCAAATTCATCATCTGAAATCTAATATTAGAGCTAAAATTACTAGGATTATCCTAGACATACTTTTTCAATTAAAATTAGAGAAACGTAAAAAAATTTGCCCAACCTGTTTTGAAAATATGCTTCTAAGTTTTTAGCATTAGGCTAAGTTGTATCATTTCTACAAATATTAATAAGACAATAAAGAAGAAAGAATATTGTTTGTAGAAAGAACTAGGGAGAGGGGAAGAAATAATTATATCAGTCATTCAAAACATCTTAATATGAACTAACATAATTTCACACGAGTTTCTGTGTCAGATGAGAGTTCTGATTTTCTCTGTCCCACAATCATTTTCTAACTATTTTTTTTTTTTATTATTATTAATTTATTTTCGTACCAGAGATGATCTTATACCCAATCAACGTGAAGCTTCAAATTGTGTCTTCCTTGGTTCTCCAATATTTACATCAGATGATGATGTTATCTTTAATTTTTGGGAAAACATCCCTTATATCTATTTCAATCAGATTTCCATTTTTGCTTAAACAATAAGGGAGAAGAGGAACTGCTACCTATTTTCTTTTCAAGTTTTGGACAAGGGATTGTATTCATTTGTCACCTGATTCTAGAGAGTCCGAAGAAGGGAAAAGATGAGTGTTGAGTTTCTGCAGCATCATCTCCTATTTTCGAAGATAATTTACCTCCATTAGATCATCAAAATGTTGTTGAAGAACCATGATAATTGGCTCTACAAGAAAAAGTGGATCTTCAAAAGTTAGATGATTCTGTGGAAGTAAAAGAAGAAATACATGATGAAAAAGCATCTCATTTCAGTAGTCATTAGTAATCTCCCATATACTCATTTTTTTTTTGAAACTATGAAATCAAATCAGAATTTCAACATATAAATTTGAAACTTTAGTTTTCAAAGACTGTTATTATATTTTGATGGTCTTATTTTTTGAATTTTTCAGCTATTTTTTTTCAGAAGAAGTATTGTTTTATTCACTACTGAATGAATTTTATTTTGCAAAGTGAAAGGTAATTGATCTTCTGTAGAAAAATTATATTTTGTTTTTGTTTTTATTAAAATAAAGTTGAAAACATTATTTTCTTGTGAATATTTACACAAATTAATCATTGAAAAATACTCAAATAATTCTCTAAAAAAGAAAATGAAAAATATTTTTTTGCTAATATAAATCCAATCCAATCCAATATATACAATGGAAACTAAAAGCCTCCCATTGATAGGGGCTTCAATAATTTCTCCATTTAGATTTTAAAGAGAGAATGAATTTCTCCCTTCAACTACAACAATTTTGAAAGGTCCAAATCAGAGATGATCAAATTTTCCATGTTTCCCTACATATTTTTTCTATCTTCCTACTTCAAGATTAAATCTCCATGAAGAAAATCCTTGTCTTTATATTTCTTATCAAAGATGGCTTTCATATTTTCTTGGTATTTCTGGAGCTTATCATCCACTTCTCTTCTATTTTGCTGGACTTCAATTATTTGATTCATTCTTCTTGTTAGATCAATTGGTTCTTCATTCACATCCTTCCAGAGTTTCATCACATGAAGAGTGAGATTAATAGGAAGAATAAAATATGTATCATAAAATAATTGGAAAGGAGACATACCTATAGATTTATTGGTGTCGATTCTATTTTCCCATAAAGCATATTTTAAATGTATATGTCAAGATTTCTTATTTGCTATCAAAAATTTCTTAATTATCATTATTAAACTTTTATTAGATGATTTTTCCATGCCATTTCCCTAAGGATAATAAGCTATAGAATGGCCCAAAATGATATTATATTTTTGACAAAAAATTATCATAGCAATAGATTTGAAAGCTTGTTCATTATCTGTGACTATTTTCCTCGGACAACCAAATCTTGCAAAGATGTTCTCTTCCATAAAATTTATCACTACTGAATTTGTAGCATTTCGAGTTGGAATAGTTTCAACCCATTTGGTAAAATAATCAGTAGCCGTTAAAATCCATCTATGTTGGGCACTTGATTGTGGATGAATCTCTCTAATAAAATGTAGGCCCCATTATTTGAAAGGAGTTGCATCTTTGATGGGAATGAAAGGTAGGGTAGGAATATTTTGCTTTCCAACAAACAGTTGGCATGAATTTCAAGCTCTGACCCTTGCATTTACATCAATGAATAATTTTGTCCAATAATAGCCTTCCCTTAAAATTTTATAATTTGTTTCTCTCCATGCATGATGTCCTCCACAAACTCCTTTATGAAACTCATCAATGACAGCTTCTGTTTCAGATTCTGTAAGACAACATAACAAGAAACCCAAAGGATCCTTCCAATATAAATTAGCATTGACAATGCAATATTTAATTGCCTGTAATTTTAAAGTTATTTTCTTGGAATGAGTCATGTCAATAGGACATTGATCTGAAAATAGAAGGCTGACTTGTTATGCTATGCAAGCACCCTCTACTTCAATAAATTAAACCTTATAGGACCTTGCTTCATGTGTTAACATATGCAAGATGGTTTATGTGTGAAGTTCATGCTTCTTCTTGCCAATGTTCATGTGTGAGAAAATGTGTTTTTAAAAGGTTAATTAGGGGTTATAAACCAATGTACAGCAATATAAAATGCAGCAAATAACACATCAAAATCACAGCAATACCAGGATGATAAAGGAGTTCACCCCTCTCTGGGCTACATCTCCTTGAGCCTCCTTCAATGGACTTGGCTCTTTGGGATTAGTTGTCAAATGTTCTTTTACAAGATTCTGCTCAAATCCAATGGATTTACAGACTGTACCATTGGGTTCAGAATACATAAAAACCCCAAAATTGACTATTAGAACTCTAAAAATGGATCTTGTCTCATCCAGCAATGACCTCTTCTACATGTGACCTCCAAGCTTCCCTGAGCTTCAATGGGGAAAAAACACCTGTAAAAGTCCTCCAATGGATCTGAAACCTATCCCAATGTGTTCAGAGCATAATAAACAATCAAGAATGACTATTCAGTCTCTGAAAATGGATATGTGCTCTTCTGAGCAATGCCTCAAACAATGAGGGCTTCAAGCTTCCTGGAGCTCCCTCAAACTTCAAATGGTTAAAAACCTACATTAGAAGTATTCAAATGCCTATAAAAGCTGTGCCAATGGACTCAGAACGTCCAAAAACCCCTAGCTGGGCTTTTTCAGCACCTGTTTTGGTCAAAAACTCCAAAAGTTATGCCTTCTGCCATTTTTCCCCTTCAAGCTTCAGTCTCTGGTTCGCCATTTCGCACCTGTGGGTCAATGAACCTAGCTCCGAGTGTTTTTTCTTCCTAAACCCAACACACACGTGTGTCCCGCAAAATGCACCAATTTGTCGAATGGTTAACGAAACTAAAGCCCTCCAAGTCGGAGGTGTTGGGCACATGGGGGGGGCATATGGCCACGTTCCCCGTGCATAAAGGGCTAGGTTCCACCGTTCATTGTACAAGTGACAAGTGGCGGAAAAATGAAACCGTTTGAAATAAAACCAAATTAAAAAACCCCGCACGCGCCATTGTGCAGGGTCATATGGCAATAACCATAAAACCGTGCGGTTTTGACTGGAGCTGGACTCCAATTACAAATGCGCGCCATTTTAATAAAAAGGTTTGGTCACATTTTAAAACAAAAAACTGTGTTTAAAACGCAACCGTGTATAACCAATAGAACCACGGTACAATTTGGAACCGCGCGTGCACCTTTACACGGAAAATAGAGTCATATGTAATAAACCAATGGTCACATAGATTAACCCATGCGACCGGGCCCCAACAAAACACAACTCCCGCGCTCATTACACAAGGACTGGGTCTGGTCGTATGTGCCCACAATAGAACCTCAGGGTATATATTTGGAACCCCGTGCCAAAATCCAACCATGCTCCGAATGTAATTTACTCCCGCACGCATATATGGTGTGGTCACATGAATACCACAAGACCGCGGGCTGCAAAGTTAAACCACGTCGCGCCAACCATCGGAGGTTATGGTCATGTGAACTGTATGTGTGACTGGGGGCTAGGGCTAAGCCCCAGCCTGGACCCCCACCGAATTTGACATAATGTAAATTCAAATGAATTTAAAACCGTATAATATACAAAGAACATGCGGCGGCATGTTGGCTAGCAGAGTTATGTGAAGGCGTTGCATAGTAGGGAGGTCCAGGGGTCGAACCCTGTGGCCTCCATAAGCTTTTATACAACCACATGAACAAAAATGAGGGGGACATGTGGCGCCCATGGGTTGGGCCACGTGTCTCCTTATTATTTTCCATAAACCGGACACATGTCATCATGCTATTCGCCAACATCAACCAATGAAATTGTGCCACGTCAACTTGCCACTTGTCAACCGCCAATTAGCCCACGTCATCGTAAGATCGCCACGTCAAATGCTGACGTCATCATGTGCCACGTGTCACCCTTCTAGTGGTGACACATGTCACCTCAGGATTGGCCAAACCGTATGCCGAAAAGTCCAAAAATGCATGACACGTGTCACGCTCTGGAGCCACCACGTGTCCTGTACGGACTGACACGTGTCATCGTACGGACCTTCCACGTGTCCTGTACGGAATGTACGGACAGGTACAGTCAGCATCAAATTTTTGCATGTTTGGCTCGGCGAACAGATCGCGATAACTTCTCCATACGGACTCCGTTTGTGAAAGTAAATATACCGCTGGAATCAGGAGACGAGACGGACGCAATGGCACCATTTTCGTTGCATTCCGAGCACTTTGAATTTTGAGCAAATTTTTGACCCCTGGTCCAGATTCTGATCAGACATTGAAGAGTAAGAAGATATAAAATGATATTGTTGTACCAAGATGAGGAAGAAAATTTATCATCAATTTGAATTGTTGGCGTTTGATCATCGCTTTCTTCAATGTTTGGAAGAGAATTGTGAGACTCGAAATGATTTATTCCTAGAGCTCTGAAATTTGATTTAGACAATAATTTTTCCAGACCTTGTCCTTTTACCATTTTGGATGGTTTAACTTCTAAATCATAGTCTTGAATTTTAGCCAACCATTTTCCTCTTCTTCCATCATTGTTTGGTTGAATCATGATATCTTTGATTGTGCTAGTCGGTACATATGCAATTATTTTTTAATGTAAAACATATGTCTAAAAACTTTGAGTGCATTTACCATAGCATAATCCTGCTTCTCTAGAATGTCATACTTTAACTCTGCATCTTTGAGGCTTTTATTGAATCCTTCTTCATTTTCTGAAGGAGCACTGCTGCAATAGTATATTCAGAGGCAAAGGAGAAGATTAAAAATTCCTTTGTACAATCAAGATTTACTAGTACTGATGTTTCTCCTATAGCTTTATTGACTCGTTGGAAGGATGCTTCAGCTTCCATTGTCCATGTCACCTCATTATCCTTATTCAACATATCTGTGATCAATTTGATAATTTTAGCAAAATTGGGAATACATTTGTAACACACCCAACCCCTAAATACCCTTTCTAGGGATGGGGCATCAAATTTTTGTTTTTCCTAATTATCTTAAATCCTAATTATGGGATCTCCATTGGATAGTTCTCGCCACGATATTTGTAATGATCACCACCGTGCTAAAATCTAAGCTATGTTCTACAAGTTATTTCCTTCCGAAGTTACCCAAACAATTATTGGTTGGCGTCTTCAACGTTTGACATTGAACACCCCTTTTTCCTACTCCTTGAAGTCCTGAAATATCGCCATGTTTTCTTGGCCCTTTGACAATTGACGTTCATTGTTTTGCATTGAACATCCCTTTTTTGACGTTCAACAATCGACAATCGACATCCTATGTTTTCAGCGTTTTGGAAATCGATGATCATCATTGAATGTTCGACGTTCAATGATCAACGATAAAAGTTGAACATCCCTTTATTATACTACGCCCAAATATTCTAAACTCTTGAAGTTATCCAGACTCTCGAAGTCCTGGACACCTCACCAACCACATTGGCCAGGTGGGCATGAACCAGAAACTGACACGCGACGAGGGCCAGGTGTAATGTCCCCAAGGCCGAGCCCTGTTGTAAATCATACTTGTGAAATGAATTGTAAATATGTTTTATAGGCTGGTGAGCCAAGTATATATAAGTTGGTGGGCTTATGTGATTGTTAGGCCAAAGAGCCTAAGGGTTGAATGCCAAGAACCTGATTTTGTACATGTATCAATGCAAAACATTAATAAAAAAATACAAACACCGTCGCGTGCAGACCGACCACGATGAATGAGTGATGGGGTACTAAGCTTCCACAAAGTGGGCAAGGGATTAGGGGCTGGAAGGTGGAAGGAGGGGCTAAGTGTTGAGCCTAGGGGCTTAAGCCTTAGGAATAATAATTTAATATTATTCCAAAAGACATGTGAATAATATGTCTTATCCTAAGTTCTTTTGGAAGGACAAGCAACTTCCAAATGGAAGGAATGTATGCAGTTGCATGGGTGACAAATGTCAACCCTGACCCATGCAAATAAAGGATTGAGATGAGCTGTGATGGGGGTTCTCCTCCATTCTACTCAACTACCTAAGCGTGAACCCGTCCGACCTCTACAAGAGACCTCGTGCAATTCTGAAACCATGGGAAAAGTCTGTGTTGATTTCGGGGATAGTTTGTGTTGATTTCTGGAAAGTCGAGACATCCTCTGTCTGAACAGATCGAGCCTGTGTGTGGAATATTTGTCCCCAAGCCATAACCGCGAGACCATCCTGTAATTTTTGAACCTGATGGAAAGCTCGTGTATATTTTCCCATTGGTTGTTGTGGCCATGCAGTGCTGCACTGCGTGGGGCTTGTTGGCCAGTTGTATAACACCCTCTCCAGGTGAGAGAGGTGATTGAGGTTGGAAGAACAGGTTGTTGGCCTGTGAGCGATTTTCTCCAGGTGAGAGAGTGCGTAGAGGAAAGAGAGAACTCCTAGAAGGAACCATGTAGCTTCCATAGAGCTCGGAGACTTCCAGTCTGGTCTATTGTTGAAACCCAAGGCAAGGGAGGTTAGCAGCCGAAGGACTGTCTAGGTGACAGAGAAGGTGTATACTTCTGGGGTGGAACAGGCATGTGGGGAAGGAGAGTCTGTGGGCAGTGAGTATGAGTGGTTCCTGGGAGAGAATTCCTTCCTTGTGACTGTGTGTTTTCCCTGTAACCTCAGCCTAGCCTAGGATTCCCTCCCTTCGGGTGGAGCTTAGTCCCAGCTCGGGGGTGACCCACTGCTGAGCTCACGAGCAGTGTGGTCTAAGGCTGGGAGGTTCGTGGAAGGCCTGTACTTGGTTGGTGGAACTACCACTGTTTCAAAGATAAGTACCAGATGATGCTTTAATTATGTTTCTGTATCTCTATGTATTATAATTATCATGTATTCTACTGTGCATTTGGATTAATGTTAATTCCATGGATTATTTATGTTAGTAATAATTCTTATGATTTCTCTGAGCTTAAATGTGTTT